>JARFOC010077956.1:0-15157 GCA_031763485.1 Osmoderma eremita
CTTCCATTTAGATCTCCTATTATTATCAGCCTTCCTTTAACTTCTTCTGTGATTTCAGCTAATTTTTCCCAAAACATTCTTAAACGTGCATGTTAGATATAACTTTGGTTATTCGGGAATTGGTTGACAATGAAAGCTCTTGAAACATGTCCAGAATTTTATTAAATCAATTTGTGGTGTGTGAATTTCTCGATACTGCGTATTAGTAATCCTTAAAGATTATATTATTATGTACATTTTATGCAGTTTGCTGGCGAGTGTAGTCGGTCTAAGAAGGTCCGCCGCTCGATCGACTGCTGGTGTTGCGACAAGTGTATAACGTATAGGCGCTGATTATACTACTGCCTATGCATAATGCAGTATTAGGCTATAGACATCTACAGATTTATACAGTAAATAAACAAGTGTAATAATTCGAATTTTATATTTTGATATCAATTCCGTTTTGTTTCATACCTTACCCTAACTATGTACAACTCTTTTATGAATTTGATTCCTTTTCCTCATATAAAATCAACAAATATAAAATAGCTATCTCACGAAAATTATACCACTAATATCTTAATAACACAAAAGTAATAAATTAAATAGTCACTTTCATGATTTCTCACGCTTTTTAAAGTTACGTTTACTGGCACATCGGTTAATTATATCAGCCACATGCACTTTATGATCAAAAATTTTCATTATTGTTGATTTTGCCTCGATCATTCCTTCATTAATGATCTTAATTCGCTGCAAATTCCCCTAAAACCAAACGATAAGTCACAATTTGGCCATCAATGTCATTAAGAAATACCTTTATTAACTCGTTGATACGATTGACATCATTATCAAAACTTTCTTCTTTTGTCTCAATGGACTTAAGCAATTCTTCCAGCTGACCATATACTGTTTCTCCTTGTTCTGCCTGTAATACAAAAGCGTATAAGGTGAATAAAATTCAATATTATTGATTTCAATTTCAACATATGCGGAGGGAACAATTCCCGAGAACCACGTGACCTGTCATTTTAGTAGTTTTATATTTTAAAGTTGATTTTGTTGGTTTGCAATATATGTTGGCATATCATCGGCGTCCGTTTACACTTGCCTTCCACGGAGTGATAAAAAAATGTTGCCGCTTCGTTACTATACTGTAAATGGCACACAACAAATAAGACCAATACTAACTGTCGAACGACAGATCACGGACAATTGAAAGCAACCGTAGTGAAGTTACAAACCAAATACTTCATACTATAGTAATAAAGTAGCGTTCTTTTTGCAAGAAATCTCAAATAATCTCAGCTCACTAGTGATTTTGCGAAATAACCCGTTCTTTTTTTGCGAAATAACCCGTTCTCAGATAAATCTCACTTTGAGATTTATCTGAGATTTTTACTTCCCCCCTTACCGCTACAGCTCAACCACGCGACCATATGCTGTAGAGAGTAAACATCTCAGTTCGGGAGAGGGGGTAAAAAACGTACGTTTTATGTCATTCGTTTTCGTATAGGTTAGTTTTATCCACATTTTGACGTTATAAACAATAGGGCTATAACTCAAAAATTAACAAAACCTACGAAATAACTTTAATAGATGTTATGAGGGACAGTACATTTCGTACCAAACGTGATCATAAATCATTAATTGGTGGTTGGATGTATCTCAACTAATTATAGTTGTGGTCTAAGGTTATGTGCGACTAATTTAACGTACGAGTAAACATAAAAATAATTCACTGCGCATCTTACGCATTGCATTAATTAAGAACCCGTTCTTTTTGATTCGGATTAACTGAGATAAATATCACTTCAGTAGTGAGATAACTGAAGTGAGCCGATTCGCAAAAAGAACGCTACTAAAGTATAGAAAATCAAAGATTGATATATGGATAAGTTGTTTTTGATTACGCCGTATCTTGTTTCTTTTTAGAATTCGGAACGGCAAATCCAAATTATATATATACTACAGTATCCTGAAGGGACAGGAAATCGAACTGACTAAGAATAGTAAAGGCCAATAAAGTATATCAATCAATGAGAAAATGCCTTATAAAAAAAGAAGCAAACAAACGAAAATGAAAGTTTACAAAGCCATTTACAGACCCATCATTATTTTCGGCTGTGAATCGTGAATTTTAACGCAAAAAGAAAAAAGTATGATACGTACAGCAGAAATGAGGTATTTATGAAGGGTTCAAGAGATTACTAAACGTGACTACTGTACTATGAACTATATGTACTTTAAATTGTTAAAATTACCAAGTCCAACATCTGCGTGCTGAGGTGATGTACTTTCCAACCGTTTACTTTGTCCAGAACTTTGCACTGATTTGCCAGATCCATTATAGTCGGTCTTCGTTCATCTTTCGGTCTCACATCTGAATAACGTAAAAAGTGATTGTGTGTCGTTTTCCAGGTGTGCCGATAGCTGTTTAGTAAACTTGCGGAGGCCGGCTTTCTTATTGCTGAAGCATTGGGAGGTTCCGGGCTTTCCTCGCGTTGCATATCCGATCTGTTGCCGTCAGAATCTTCCTCCTTTTTCATATTACTTTCGGATATGAACTGCATATCATCATTATGTTCATCAATGTCATTTCCAGTACTGTAATACAATACATTGTATATAGCAATGCCAGAATATCAGGCGCAAGTGATTGACCTGCGAACAGTTAGTTACTGATGATGTACATCCACAATAAACATTTTACGCAGTACCATTACTTATCATTATATAGCCCGTTAAAAGAATGTGTCACAAACTTTGAGGGGGAATACTATAGCATCTAAAATGTAGTATAGACTTTTAGACTAACTAGCCCTGCGTATCTTTAGTTCAAGGCATTACTTTTGTTTCATAGAGAGCGCCACTTTATGGTGCTTTTCGTATGTGATCTTTCTGCATATGTTGTGCCATATCATCTCCCTCAGAATTTGCGACACATTTTTTAACACCCTGTATAGAGGTTCGTAGCTCCTTTAATGTTTTATTATTTAAATAGTTGTCTACAAATTTAATAGTTTGATTCCTGTGATAATATAAAAACCCCATGTTATACCAGGGTTTGCCTTTCAATCCACCCTTAACCAAGCTGAACTAAAGAATTTCTATGCAAATATTATACCACCTCGACAGTAGGGTAACAAGTAGTTCAATAATAGTGTGAACATATATGCTGTTGTAGACTTCTGGCAGATTCCATATTAAAAAGAGAAGGAATAATAAATGTGTAGTCTATCAGACGCCACCTGTCTGGCAAAGGGTTAGAATTAAAATTATTTGATGTAGTGAAACAATATGATAAACTGTAATTCCTCAATTTAAAATTTATAACTACTTACAGCTGTTGCTTTCGCGGTTTCTTCCGTGGACTCATTTCTAGAGGTGGACGATTTTCTTCTTCCTCTTTTATGTTTATAAGCGCGTGTGGCAAGCTATCGTCATTTACTTCTCCAGGACCCGGACTTGATGTTGCTGAAATCGTGGTACTTCCACCTATATTACCAAGTTGTTTATTGCGTTTAAGTTGCTTAATTTTGTCAAATCTATACTTACCAGAACTATTTCCATTACCGGCTGAATCTGGAGAAATAGGGGGTTGTGGTAAAACCGATAGCACTGTTTGCAAGTTTTTAGCACTTTTCAACGGGGAGCCCTCGTGATCCCTCTTTCGAAGAATACTGGGCCTCGGAGATGATGTTAGCTTAGTGGGAGTTGGCGTAGTTTGAAACGTTTGCTCCGTGGTCGACTCTTGAGAAAATTGTTGCCCTCTGTTTGTTTCTACCACCATTATAGGGTTGAATCTCATAGACTGATTAGTCACAATTCCTACAAAATTATTTTAAAATGTATCATTCACTTGCAAAGTAATATACATGTACCTAAATTAGCTGGCCTTATCGGTTGTGTTGTCGCTTGTGTGATTGTGCTGAACGACGACTGTTGTTGGTTGAAAGGCCTGGTATAATTTGTTGCGGTATCAAAGAAATATGCACCGCTAGCGATGGAATATGATACAGTAGTCGAGGGAACTGTAGTGGGTGGTTGTGAAACAGTATTTTGTGGCCCTTAAAAAAGAGGACAGAATCTAGTTGATCGCAATTATAAAAACAATCTTAAGAACACAATGACGTGACATTTACGTTGTCAAACTTTCCATGGCCTACCCAACGTACTTGATCTTCCATTAACATTGAGCTATTGGTAGTAAACAGTAGTAAACATGTATTGGTGTATTGGACATTTCCTTGTTTATTTACAGTTGCACAAATAATTTTATCGAGTATCATAATAAAAAAAATATTTTTCTAATTTGGTACTATATAATAACGATATAAAATATAAATGCATGCCTCAATAGACTATTAACGTTTAGTGCAATTTAGTTTTTCTCAGAGCGGTTAATTGAAATTTCAAACGTCAAAAAATGTGAAAAACTGTCAAATGCAAACGTACTGGATTAAACATCAAATAAGCACAAAGGATACCTAGAGTCTCGCAAATATGACAATGGTGAGTCACTCTGCGCATTGTGCATATGGTTGGGGGGAACGATGGCCGATTTATAGACTAGTACAAAAGTAATAGTATAGAAACAAATGTTTTGAAATAGAACACGCATTCGTTTTACATCATTTAATTACACAATTAGCGACGAATGTAAAACGGAGCCGACAAAGCTTTCGCAATCTTCGTCGCTATTACATTAATTTATAATAATATAGATAGTACAAAGTGCTATTAGCAAAAGAAAAAAAATACATATAAACGTGTTTTTGTTTAAAGAAAATGATATATAACAGTAACAGTATGATATAAACTGAAAATGTATTTATACAGGGTGACGCATTAGTGTAGTAAAGCTTCTTCGCACTTTCTAGCATGAGCACCACGTTGCGCCCATTCTGCCACAGGAAGGTCTTCGGAAAATTCCTCACAATTCTTTTACGTCGGCTAGTCGAAAGCGGACATTCTTCTTCGCTACGTATTGTTTCATACTTGCCCACACCAGTTCAATCGGATTTAAATCTGGGTGGTAAGATAGCAATTGTAGAACACTGATTGTGTTGCCTTAAATATCATGGATGACGTACGTTTTACATGCCGATCTATTTAACAAAATTAATCGATACTACTCACTTTTGAGTAAAGTACTCTCAAAGGGTCATTTCTTGCTTGGTGAACGCAGTAGTAGGACATTTGTCTTTCTGCACATTGTAATAAGCCACATTGTCTATCACTAACACAGTACGCTGTTGTAAATAGCGTATTAGTTTTTCTTGCAACCACGTCACATAATTCGCATCTTAGCACTCGATTCAAATATAAGGGATGAATTAGCGATAAAACCGTTCTCGTCACTATTGTCATTCTCTGCCATGGGTTCCAGTAATCCCTCAAGGGGTTTGTCATTCCAATTTTTCGGTGTTGTGCATGAGGCGTGGATGCACGTCTCATCCATATAAACGATGGGTCTTCCGTTTTGTCAAAACCTCCTGATACCTCGCAAATAATTCGTTCTCTGGATTCTAATATCATGACGCTCCATCAATATCTTTTAATATATTATTATTATTAATACCCTGTATAGTTTAGTGTACTCTCTTGACTTCCGTTCAAACCGATGACATCTTTAAACATGGGTAAAATACGTCTCAGTGTAGGTACCTCTCCGTTATGTGAAAATAAAAAATTTCACATTTCAAAATCACCTTATCGGTGTCTTTAATCTCAGTTATATGTTTCCTTGGAGAACGACATTTGGCACACTCACCCCTTTGTACTTTCACATTTTCTCCTACAATCCTATAAATTGTCGATAATGACGCTCTTCCGGAAAATGATCACTTAAATACGTAATAACATGAGCAATAATTTCGCGGCCTGGTGCATAATGGCACGTCCACCGAAACGAATTGAGGTACGTTCCATTTTGACACTGTATCTAATAATGAAATAAGCTGTATTTAATATGTGCAGGTTTATTATGAGCGAGCAACAAATATCAGCAATGCAATTGTCTTTACGTCCACCACTATATACCCTATATACACCCTTGTATACCAATTTCACGAGATTCTGACTTAAGCATAACAGTTTAGTTCCGCCCCTTTTGCGCAATTTTCCAGACTATACATCAGATGTAATTTCTCTAATTTCAGGTGAGCTATATAATAAATTCTCATTGATTTTGCATTAAATTTTTCAATAGGAATTCATTTTATTGACTAGGTGACCACTACGAAAATTCCCAAATTTTGAAACCAGTAAGAAGCAAATTAGAAAAAATAACATAAAGAGCTCGTGTCATAAGACACTTATCGCACTACCCATTAATACCCTCCTAGCCTCGCTTGCCGGGCGATATGACTTGTCTTATGACACTCGTTCTCTAATATACATATAGCCTGCATGTGGCCTGCATATAGCTTTCGCCACGAAACAGAGGACTTTTGCCAGCGATAATCATACCAACACAACTTTTACAAATGCATAGCTTCAATTAGAGCGTTGCCACCTGCATAGATAAGGTAAGTTGCCAATGCACTTACTTGACATTGTCCTTTTGACGTTGTAGTTAGTTTTCGTATTTTTAAAACCATAAGCTACCTATATATCTGTCAAGCCATCCCAAGCAGCAAAATTCAAATTTGTCGCAATTATTTTTAGTAACGTCAACATTAAAGCATGAAATTACCGACAATTTTGTATTACATCGATAGGTGTTTTAATATCTTTAAGTTGAAGTTACTAAAAATAATTGTGGCAAATTTGAATTTTGCTGCTTGGGATATGATATGCTTTGTAATGTGTGGTAACCATGTCATGAAAAGACGAAGCGTCAAAAGTCGGTTGTTTAATTGCAAGAGCTATATTACTATTAGTTTACTATTACACAAAATTGCCGTATAAAAATATACGATCGAAAACGATGCGTTTATATACAGTCTGTTGGTGCTTGTCAGCTGAACTTAACGAAGTTGATGCGTACGTCGCTCAACCGAATAAATAATACGCAGGTGTATAGTGTGTAGAGTAACCATACGGTAGCCAACAAGTAGTTGACTTGCTCATAAAGTAGCAACCCTATGCAGAATGTTATTTCCCATTAGTGTTCAATATTAAAATAAATACTCGTTCCTAGTGGAGCAAAATTTCATTTTAATTAATACGAAAAAACAACTATAACTCCAGTAGTACATATCATTATTATGTATGATGCAGAATATTTAGTTTTAAGTTTATTACTCTATTCTTACCATAATAAATAAAAAATGTAAATCTTGAAACTAAATAGATTTTCTGTAAAAACATTGTCCAAACACAAAGTGTAGTTTTTTACGTAGCTTTCGTTTCGGTGAAAAATATCTGTTATGTAAAATAAAATAACTCAGTGAAGAAAATATTCCAGATGAAAAAAACTACCAACTAAATAATAAATAACTTTAGTAATAAATTAAATTATGAGAACTATATTTCCGAGCGCATCGATACTATCGCGGCAACACAACACATAAAACTGCGATAAAGTGACTCTCAGGTGTATACGCGCCACTCGCCCTTCAATGAACATTGCCGAAGTACCTGTATAGGCTTGATAGTAAGAACCTGTATTGCGGCAGCGCCACACATTCGGCATTCGCCGAATCCTAAATGTATGTTATACGGCCTCCTAAATATAATATACACTTTCAGTCCAACCGACCATACGTACGTGTTAAATATTGCGCGCCCAAATTTAAAAGAAAAGATTCTGTATGATACAGTGGTGCCCCCAACCACTCAGTGGATAAATTAATGTAATGTCGGTTAAGTTAAGCGTTACCATTTTTATTCTTGTAGTTTTTCCTAGTTTCAAAGGATTTCATTAAAACTCTGTTTTACATATATCTTTCTTTTACTTTCATACACCTCACAACGGACCTCAACAGTATGTAACCAATGATACACGTTAGTTGTATTTAAATTCCGATCAATGATGTTATATGGAAAGCTGGGGTGTTATTCTCGACCACTCGCATTGTGACCGTGCACTAGTTCAAATGTTCTATTCTCCAAATGCTCTATTATGCGAGCGGTGTTTGGCTCACAGGTATTCGAATCCTATTAAAACATATAACCTATATACACGCCTGCATAGCGTATCTTATTTGAGTGAATAAAGTTTTAAAAATTGGATAAATTAATAAATCTTGAATTATTAAATAGATGAGTTAGAACATAGATGTATAGATATGGAAATGATGAAGTTGAAGATACAATAAACACAGAATCTTTCAGCCAATGTTGCGGTGAAATAAAGGACTGTGCATCTATGTATATATGTAGCTTTATTGGAACCATTAATGCACCCTAAGATTAAACCAACAAAAGTTTATTAATGATTTACATTGTAATTCCTATAAGTACTAGGTACACTACATTTTTTTGCAAATAAATATCGGCTTAAATATATTCTTAAATACACCAGGAGCATTACTGAAATTGGAAAAGTGTTAAAAATTCCACCATTATTTCTCCTCTTAGTTAATTGAGGGATGACCGTTCTTCTTTTTTAAGTTACCCATGATTTCCATAGCTGTTACCAAGAATCATGAATGTATAATTTATATGAAACTTGCTCAAATTAGGTATATTTCTTTACATATTATATGTAATCATGTCAGCGTTAAAAAACCTACCGGTAATTTTGCACTTATATATAGAAAACAAAATATAAACATAGAACGTATAATAATAATAATGTTATTTAGTGCAAATAAAAATTAGAAAACGCAATATATTTTCTTAGTTTAGATAAAATATTTTACTTTTATAATATCACTGTAAAACATGTGTTTTATAAATAATAAATTATTCAAATATATACTCCCACGGCCGTATTTAGACGCCAAATGATACGAGTACCCTGTTGCCAGGTCAATTCGAAGGGCATTTACGACGGGTAGGTAAGAATACCAAATCCCCTCGGTCTTCAAATATAAACCACTCGTATAGAAGCGTATGCGAAACACATTCGAAGATGTTAGGAATAGCGCCCGTGGAGCCACTGTACTCCTGTCATATGCCATCATAGGAAAATTGCTGACGCGCATGGCAATTCGGCGAATGCCGAGTGCGTAGCGCTGCCTTAAAGTAGTGCAATTTAGTTTTGCAAGAGTGGTCAGATCGATTTCAAACGTCAAGAAAATGTGAAGTCAAACTGTCCAATTTAAACGTAGCAGATTAAACATAAAATAATCGCAAATACACCACAATGTTATTTCTTTAATTTCAGATGGGCTTCATAAACAATTCGCATTCATTTTGCATTAAATTTAATCAATATAAAATATTAATAGTAAAATTACAAATTCACTTTAAATTTTGCTTTCTTATGACACTCGTTCTTTAATATTCGATTACGTGGAAATCTAACAGTTTGGATTGAATTTGTTCGCAAATAAACAAAAGAAATATGACCAAAATTCAGCAGAACCAACACAGCAAAGGCGGCAAAAGTCCTCTTGCACTTTAAGTTAAAGTAACATATAGTAAACAAACTTAAGCACCCTAGTTATCTAAAAAAATATTCAAAAAATTTACCTGGGGATGCTCTTCTCGGTATAGATGGGACTGGTGCATGGATGAAAACATTTGCAGTAGAAGGAACTCCTTGTCCTTCACTCTGTTGTGGGAAAACTTTAGCCATTGGTATTGTTTGAGAAGGAATCACATTCCCAGTTCTTTGTGTCACTATTGCTGGCTGCACATTTACTAAAACAAAATATGTGAGTGGCATCATATTTACCATTGAAAACTATTCTACTTTTCCACTTTCGGTGTATTAACCCTCCTACCACAATCCGGATTTCCCGGGCATATTTTACACGGTACAGATTTATGCGCGAACGTTAAAAAAAAAACAAGACACCCACATTGTGGTAGAAGCTTAGATCATATATATTACATGGATACCGCTATTACCATAAGACTATATACGTTACTGTTTCCAACATGTACATCTACGATTTTCGAGCTATTACTTTCTTGCTAATGAACATTTTATGTAGCTATCCCTTATCTGACCACACGTGCAACCGGAAATGCATGCGAGTTAGGTTTCGCCGAACGCTAACAATGTTTTTAAAAACTTTTATTTTAACTTATTACTTTACACTGTTGTACAATATGAGTTAATCTTTGATTTTTGGAGGTTGATGTTGATAGCAATAGTGACGCGTTGTTGGGTCGTCAAAGAGATGGATTCGACTGACTTCCGATGCCTTGTGTGGTGCTGCTTTTATATATCTTTATTGCTGATGTTGCATTATTACAATAGCATAGGTTACGCTAATATAACTTGCGGATTCCGTGCGATTTATAATGGGACATATGCGATTTCACAATTTATTAAACAGACATTAGACAGAGTGTCATTAGACTTAGGTTAGACTTCTGTCAATTTGTGGTCGATGTCAACTACTGTTCTCTATCAATCTGTAGAGCGAGCTATTTTATGTTGACATTTAAAAATTAGGGTATGCATCAGAGGTGGTATTATCTCTGACGTCAAATTTAATACAAATTTCGCGCTCTTCTCACGTCGTGGTCCACGCGTGGTCAGGTGCGAATAAGAAAATACGAATAACCATTGTTAGACAGAAATGCTGATTCTTTTTTGTGTCTGTGATATGTTGGAAACATAGAGGTATCCATGTAATATATATAATTTAAGGATAGAAGCGTAGATCAAAATTTTAAAGAAAGATAGACGAAAAGGAACTTCAGTGAAAGATTTTAAACTATTAAAAAAAGTCATAATATGAAAGATATAACAATAATAGAATGGATAATGCATTTAATCATTATTCATATTAGAAATTCTAGGGTTGTAATATTTAATTGGAAAAAGGCACATAAAATTTTTCAATGCTAACTTTCATTTTTTTATACTTTTACCTTAATTTATAATATAAATATATATAGGGTGCGGCAAAGTGATGATGTATTTCGAGGTAATAAAAGCCAAATGGAATTTAGAGCCAAAAAAGTTTTTTTGTTTCAAAACGTACATATAATGCCATTTTGTTTCATGAAGTCTTAAACATTATATCTGACAGGTTGCTGTCCACACATTGTTAAAGGCATTCACGAAAATTGTTCATAGCTCGGTGAAGTGTTTCATGTGGAATGGCAGCGATTTGTTGACAAATGGCATCTTTATCAACAGTTCGAGGGCGATTAGTATATACCTTTGAGGTATCCTCACAGAAGAAAATCACACGAAGTCATCCGATGATCGGAAGGGCCAACCGATATCACCGCGCAATGAGATCAAGTGGCCGGGGAACATCTCCATCAAAATCGCCATAGCACGTCGAAAAGTACGAGCTGTTGCTCCATCCTGTTGAAACCAAACTTGGGCCGTATGGTCTTTTCCGTTTGGGTCGCAGAGAAGTCTCTAGTCGCGCCGAGTTCACAGTCACTGTAATATTGTCTTCTTCGAAAAATTACGGACTCGAAATGTCGAATTCCGCAACCGTACATTACACGGTCCCGCGACGACTAAGCAAAGGACGTTCGTGCAATTGACGAGGGTTGTCGGTCCGATATCGGAAGTTCTGCTTATTGGCGCTGCCACACAGGTTGAAGATGGGCCTCGTCACTGAACACCACAACTACAGGGCGTATATGTTGTTGAATTTCCCAGACTTTCAAATATCCTTTCGGTGAGTTCTTGTGCCAACACCATTCTGTATGGATGCATGTGAAGAATTATTCGCACACTTCGATCGGGAACCCCAAGGATAGCGGCGTGTTTTCGTGGCGCACGTCGTAGAAACTGTTGAATTGAAGCTCTTACCGCTGCCACATTTTCCGAAATTCTGGCGGTCCGAGGTTGGCCGGATGATTTTCGTTTCAATACTGGTCCACTAGCCCTAAAGTTGGTAACACATAATGTAATCGTGTTTCGAGTAGGTGTCAAGCCCGAAGTACACACGAAACGCTCTTTGCGTTGCAATTACGGATTCGTTGTTCTTAATAAACGTTATCACAATGAAAGCGCAATGCTCGCCCGTTCAATTCATGTTTCTAGTTCAATTCATGTTACTAACTAAATACGGCATTACTTTCCCTCTACAACGCGATGCTCCCACGGCAGTGTGCCCGCTACTCCTCGAGCACTGATCACCATAAATGCGTCAAATCATTTTGCCGCACCCTGTATATATATATAATAAAATAAACTTACTTGTTCTTGTAGTTGGAGTTACAATATTTTGTGTGGATTTAATAGTAGCTGTTGGCAATTGTGTTAAATGTATAGCACCTAGAAAGTTAGTGGATTTAAAAGATAGCACAAATAATCCATTAATTTGCTGTACATACTATGTCCCGGTTGTGTTATAACTTTTGCAGTTTGTGTTTGCAAGGTCCTATTTTGCGGATTGCTTGTTACTGTAACTAAAGGAATAGATAACGTTGGTATCCTCGTTTGGGCTAGGATGTTTGTACTGCTATTTTGTGACTGACTTGGAACTGTAGCTGATAGCCTACCCAAGGAAACATTCTGAGATTGTGTTGTTGAAATTAACCTTTGTGCACCTATTACTGTTGCTTGTTGAGATGTGGAAACTGTGGATATTCTTGTACCTGAAGTAAGAAGTGCTGCTTGAGGTGTTACTATACGCGTGGTACCGGATTGTGGAACATTAATTGGAAGTCTTGTTGCTGTTACTTGTGCCTGCAAAATTTAAACAAAATTATATTAATATTCTTTTTATAACAAAAGACATAAATGTTTAATAATAAAGATTTATTCATTACCACTGGCCTAGGAGCAGAAACTTGTCTTTGTCCTTGAACAGAGTTGGCAATCGTTAATCTGGGTGCGGAAGAAAAATGTGGAGTGCCAGCACTATACACCAAAGTTTGTGTTCGGGATGGAAGAACTTGTGCTATAGTTACCGTGCCCCCAATTGCTTGAATTCCAGTTGAATTTTGGGCAGACTTGAATGGATGTAGCTACAATTTGAGCCATAGCAATATTAGCATTCACCTTAAAAACACTCCCCACTGCACAAATACTTACAAACTGTATATGAATACGGTTTGAATATATTTGTGGGGTATGGAATGCTTTTAAGTTTTTGTTACGTGTAAATATTAATATTGTGTGGAAGAGAGAAATACCTGGCTTCCTTGCCCGACAGTGATTGCTGATTGTAAAATGGTTGTTGTTGGTCGTATATTCGACACATTTTGTGAGGCTGCCTGTGATCTACCTATTATTTGTGATTGCTTACTACTAGCATTAATTATAGTTCCGGCACGAATAGGTGGGCTTAATACTGAAGAAGATCCCTTTAGCTGTGAGCCATTACTAGTACTTGTAGCTAACCATGCAGGTCCTTGGGCTGGGCTAGGTGTTCTTGCTGGTCTTACAAATGGCTGTATAATAGGGTAAAATCATATTATTTTTAAAAATGGATAATCTAAAATAAAATCATACTTGGTTAGGTTGGGTAACAACCATAGAAGCTCTTATTGCGGTGGCTACATTACTTCTAGGCGCTTGTAAATTTGCAACAACTGCGGGACCTCTGGGTACATGATATGCAGGCGTTTGGGGCACCATAGGTGTGGTTAATGTTATTTGTGTTGGTCTCTGAACAGTAATATTACCAGAACTTTGTGCTTGTGATTGACTAACTAAATAAACAACATTATTAGCTTGTATATCAATTTCTTTTAAATAATTTTTAAAATCACCTTGCTTTAATACTGGTGGCACAATATTTGTTGCTATTATTGTTGAAGTTCCACCAGCAGTTTGTCCACTGCTTGATGAATGTGTCACCAATCTCATATTTCTTAACTGCTGTGAAGACACTAAAGAAGGCTTAGCATCAATTGTTTTGATGCCAGTTAATTTAGAAGCTAGATCTAAGGGAAAGGTTTTCCCAACTTCAGTTTTTTCAGAGTCCGTATTTGCACTCATTTTATTTTGTATTTATTAAAAACATATACCTAAGAAAGCATTCTTGTCGAAAATATAATTTAAAGCATCTGTTGTAAAGTGGCCTATGCTACCAGAATTTAACCACTAACTACATGGTTTCTTAAGCACATTAAATTATCGATCGAACACCATTATTTAGCTAATGTAAATCACACCTTTAACACTAAATTTTTACATTAAAAAAAGTGCGGGAATAATTGTTTCACTACAAACTCTTGTCCAATACTTCAAAATTAGTCCTTAAACAACTAAAACTACACAGTAATCCGATCTTTTGCAACACTGTGCGCGAGATGCAGGATCGGTATTTGCGCATAATACTAAAAATCTCTATGCAATATAGTAGAAAACAATAAACATTTATACATTCAAATTAAATCATATTAATTAAAACATCCTATTGTTTCTTATTCATTTGTTTCTTCTTTTATTCCAATTCATTTATTGATTGTAAAAATGCATACATGGTATTAAGTGTTACCACCACGCTAGGTCAACAAGAATGTATTTCCCCAGCATATTTTCCTGCTTTTCAACAGGCGCATTCAGTGAATATTTGAGGATCCAAGTTACAGCGCTTCAATGCAGCGCTTTGATTATATATATAATCCTAATCCAAAGATATAATCAATCAATTATATATATAATCAAAGATGCAGCGATACCTTAGCACTTCAAACAATCCGCGATTGTTGCAGCGTATGCCTTTTCATTACTTTTTCCGTAGAAAGTAAGCGCTTTAATACAGCTAGAGCATATACTTGGAGCGCAGATAATTGAGATTATTACCTCATCTTTGCTGTTAAGCTCACTGTGAGCAACGTGAGCACTGTTTTCAGAGAATAGATAGAAAGCGCTAAAGCATATGCCGAAATTTCAGTGCTTTAAGCAATTCTCTTTCTGAATGCAGCCAAAGACCTTACAATTTGAAGTGACATGGAATTTTATTTTATTATACAATAGATTACCAATTTGTATCGATAGTATGCTTGTATATACGTATATGTAGAGATAAAAGGATATTATGACCACCTTAAAAAAATGTCATTAGATTATTTTCTCCACAGCTGCGCTATTTGGCGTGTCGTTTATAGCTGAGTTCGTTTATTCAAATCCTTTTACTCCATATACTCTTTGAGTGTTTATTGCGTTCGTTTATTGAATTTG
>JARFOC010077967.1:0-15157 GCA_031763485.1 Osmoderma eremita
ATCTTCAATGTTAAATTTCAAATGCCAATCGTATAGGTGGCGGTCTTTCAACGAATAAGCTATTCAATTAACCCAGACGATCGGCAAATCAATGGTAGTGAATGAACGCTTCCTGGCTTACAAACTTTTACAATCAATCACAATGGAACGACAAAATGTTGTAAAAACATCATTGCAGTATATACTACCAAATCGTTCCGATTCATTAAGCGTACTTCGTCACGCTCACTGAACCAAAACAATCTACTTAATAATAATATTTCTATTATCTAACAGAGAAGGGCAAATTGACTACAATGTGTAAATATTGTTACAATACAAGACAAGCAACAGGTAATATATTGTGGGTTATGAACCCAACAAGCATAAACAGATACACCGATATAATTAGCATATTACCGATAAAAATGTATTCCTAGAACAATAACGCGGCAATTAAGAATATTACATTCGTTATAAAGTTGTTGCCATACAATTTATTCTAAGAGTTTTTTATAAGCTAGAATGCGGGATGGATCCTTTGTCAGAATTCATAACTTTGTCCTTAATTTTACGAATATAAATACTTCCTAACTAACCAATTCTCCAAGATTCATTTCACTAACCTAAGATTGTCCGTTGACATGCCCTGACATGTTTCTGTAATATGCTGGGCAAGACTAGACTTTTCTGGTCCACCACCTCTAAAATGGGCAATGTGCTCTTTAAACTTGTTAAAATTGGTCACTTTATTTGCTCAATATATTTTACACTACATTCTTTACAATCTATTTCATAAATTCCTGATTTCTGAAAGTTTGTCGGTGATCTTCAGAGGGACCCTATATATTCGGATTTCAGAAATACACGAACTAATGGGTGCAAAAATCAATAAATTCTTGGAAAAATATAGTGTCTTTCAGCCAGTGAGTTCCATAGAAAATTAAAAACTGCTTTATTAAACTGTGCATTTTATTCCAATATCGAATTCTTTATTTGTGAAGTGAGTTTTTGCTTGTTTGTATACTGTACACCTTTCAATACTCTATATTTGCGTTTCTATTTATTGTTTATATATTTATACACCCGCTATTTACGTTTACGACCGATAAAAAGATATTAGAATCAGAAGTAATGTTGTTGTACGATTTTGATGCTGGAGTTTCTTCACTTCTTGCACGATGTGCGGGTTGTTGAATGAAAACACTCACGTTTATTTAAAAAATTGATATTTAGTTCTACTACTTTATGTTCTATAACTTATACACGAATTTTTACAAGGTTTTTGTAGTAGTGATTGTTTTAGTATATACGTTCTTGAGTCTACAAGGTAACTAACTTTTCAATATTTGAGAAGCTCAAAAGAAAACTTCTTTCATTATTACGTAAAGTGGGGTGTGCGATGCTATTGGCTGTAATTTTGGAAAATCCCAGATATTTAGAAAAATATAGTACCTCAAATGTGTTTACATAGTATGCGTGATGAATACAATACAAGGGTTGAATTGGGCGGAAATACATTGTAAATAAGGTAAAGTGCGTCTACTGTGACAGTTATTACAACGATTGAATGAGTAAATTCATCCGTTTGCGACACACCTAAATAAAAATTTCATTCCCAACTGCCGGGAATTCTAAGTTGGGAAATACCCGTCATAATACTTAAAAGGTTCGAGAAATATACCTCCCTCACCTTAATCTGTATACAAAGATACTAAATTTGTAAATGCATAGACATTCTAAAATTACATAAGATAAGAAAGGTAAGGTTTGATTAATTTAATATATGTCACAATTAACGTATGCCTGAACAGTTGTATAACTAACTGCAAGGCTGTCAGCATATTGCATTTTGTGCAATTTCTTCGCACACCGGTATGAAAACCGCCATGTTTCTCCCGATTGTTCTCTTTAATGTAAAAAATAAGTGGGTATATAAAATCGACGATGATTTTTTCGGGTAGGTACACTAATTATACTATTCAATAGTCAATTAAGCGTCTTCATTGACGCACCAATTGGAACCCAACAGAAATACAGACCCTATCGAATCAACCTGCCATTAAACGTCACGAACCACCCAAGTAGAGTGGCACGTTTTCATATTCAACGGGATCCCTCACGGTCGATTTACGACGCCGGGACATGGTCGGAGAATTTCTTCCGCGCGAATGCACCTGCGTACCACGATGCGAACGAACGGATATAGCCGAGGATACTCCGGAATTACGAGCTGCAATAGCTCGCCTAGCTTGCAGCGTCGTATTTCTGGATGGCGATAACGGCGCCACTGGCACCGATAGAGCACCGGTACGCTTTGCAATTTTGGGCGAATGCACTCCCGATCCGATTAACTTCGATGATCGATGGACAGGGTGGATGCATTTTCAAATCGAATTTGGCGAATTTCAAAGATACTCGGTGGAATATGACTGGGTTTAACGCGTTCCACGTCTGGTTGATCCCGGAATAAGTGGAAAAGGATACGAAGGTATAGGGAAGGAGAAATGTATTCGGATAGTTTAAACATAAGTCTAACATTATTAATTACAAATTTTTACATATTTATGGGCTCATCCCTAAAGCAATAGGCAGGATGGGGCAAATAATAACAAATAACATATATTGTCATGGAGCGTACTATAGTTTATGTACACATTGTATATCAGAGTAAGAGAATGAAATCATATTAAATTAATTGTAACGCATCTTTTAAAAGAAAAGAGCTCTTACTTATCGGGCCGTAAAAGTAACACAGTTTTCGTGCAAATTAAGAGGAAATTACACAATACTTTTTTAAAAAGAAATGTCAAAAGAATGCTTAAAACCGATGGATTTCTGACAATGTTTAATAAATAGAAAGCGAAAGGATAGACAATGTTTGTGTGTAAATAGTGGATGTGAACCGTTAGGAACAATATTAAATTATTAACAATTTTAGATGTGTAATTTAAGATAGGAAACTGCGAAATAAGAAACATGATCAAGAATCTCCGGTGAACATGAAAAATGCAAATATAAAAGAATATTGAGCTTGGTTGTCAAGTAATTATTATATAATGTTTTTAAAATAATGTTTTTAGGATAATGTTTATAAATGTTAATCATATTTAATTTAGTTTTAAGCAATATTACATTAGCAAAATAGGAAAAAGTGACAGTTAAAATTATAATATTGATGTAAGAAGGGCTGAAAAATCGGAATCTTGTGCTGGCTGTAAGGGATAAAACTGGTCATCATATGGAAGAGGTAACCACAGTCATTTCGGGTCCAGATGAATAATTAACTTCGTATTTCTTGAATTCACATGGTGACTGACAGCTATCGGATTGAGGCGAACTACAATTAAAAGAGATGAATGATGTTAGTTTAGAGAGAAAAATTCACGAAATCATAGAAAGAATATTAATTTAAAATTAAAAAATTAAATCAATAAATAAACATTTATATTAAAAGTTTATTTATTAATTATTGTTGGATGGGTAAAACAAGTTTCGGCGTCGGTTTTGACAAGGTTATAAATAGGAGGACAGAAAAATAAACGAGGACTCACAATTTTAATGCGTAGTAAGAAGCACGTCGAGTGTGTGTTTGATAATCAACTAGTCAAAATGGCTATCGCCCTGCATATGCAAAACTGACGAAATATTTCCAGTATAATACAGAATATATGTTTTAAGTCAACACTATGTCTAAGATGGCATTTTAAACCTACCTGCATAAAATTAACAATGCATTTCCGTGTATCCTGAAAGATGCTCTGTTCCTGCGTACCCGTAGCAGATTAATTGTATCCGGCCCTTCCTGCCTAGTCAGATCATAAGCTGTTCTAGTTCCGAGCAATTCTGATATCACCGGTGGATACGAAGTCTCTGAATCCAGTACAAGTCCAGTACTCCTAACTTGTAGAAATCCAGATATTTTAGAATAAAAACTAGACAAATAAATACTTACCCATGCTTTACAAACCGGTTTCGTTAAAAGATAAATCAGAGATTAACTTTTTAAAGTAGTGTAACATTATCATACAGAAACAACTAGCGTCCCATATGCGTTAATTGTCACTGGTAAAGGGAAATGTCTACTATCTGAAGGATAGGCAATTAATTTTACATTTATGGATGCTGGGTTAAGTAAGTTTAATAAGTAGAATATCAATAAAAATTATAGATAAATAAATAGGTAGTGTTGGGTATTAATAACCATATATTGTGGTAGGGGGTAGTAATAAAACAAAATGGAGTATGCGCCTATTTAGTGAAAACACTAATCAATTTAGGCAGGGGGATTAGAAAATTTATAAACCTTTATTTAAAGGGTAATCATTTAATTTAAATTTTCCGGGTTTCCTCAAATCAAATGCATTCTTTGTAGAGGCGCTCCATTAATGATTTCTTTCAAATGAATTTTCAGTTCACTTTATTATGTAAAAATTGGAGAATTTCAAATATTACAACGGGGTGACATACATAACAATACATACATATATATATATTGTAACTAAGGTTTTTCTGAATTCGACTGACGTACCAATATGTACTATATGTATATACACTACTCCCTCTTAGCTGATCTTATTATTTTTTTGCCCCCTTTCTTACATTTTCGTAAGCTTGCTTATCTTCTCCTTTATGAGCATTTATCCATTTTAGTCTGGCTGCCGTTCTCTGTTTGGTTACTATTTGACAGTCATCGTTGAACCAATGTTTATTGTTCTTTTTTACCGTACCTATTATTTCTTCTGCCGCAATGTTTATACTATTATTTATGCATTCTTTATGCATAACAATGCATTTATACGTTCTATATATTTTCTCTTTATTTTGGGGTTTTTCAATTTTTTTAATATCCCATTTGCTAGTGAATTTCTTTATGTTTTTTCTTACTTTCTGTGTCAACGTTGAGACTGTTCTGACGTCCTTTATATTTGTTTTCTTTATTCTTGATATTACGACATGGTCTATTTGCGTATATGTTTTTTGGTCCGGCGCCATCCAAGTAACTTTATGGCATGCTGGATGTTTGCACATGGTGCTACTTATTACCGTGTTTGTTCTTACTGCCAGATTCCACAATCGGACTGCCAGATTCGGCAATGTTCACCTGCTACATGCCTCAGGTATTCCTCCTTTCCTATTTGCGCGTTACAGTCACCTGAGACTATAACTGTGTCTTCTTTCGCTATTTTCTCATATTCCATTTCAAGTCTATCATAAAAGTTATTCTTTTCTTATTCTTCACCATTTTCTGTTGGCGCATATATGTTCAAAATTTACAAATTAAAAGGTTTCATTTCAAAAATTATATATGCCATCCTTACATTTATTGGTTTAAATTCTATTACTTTATCTTTAAGTTTCCCCATAACAATAAAAGCCACCCCATGTTGTTCCTGTTTTTTTATTTCCTGAATAAATATAATTTGTTTTCTCTATTGTTCCGTATCCCTCCCAACGAATTTCTTGTATTGCGGCCAGGCCAATCCTATAATTTTCCATTCAATTCAAGCACTACTTCCTCCAACTTACCCGTTTCCAACATCGTTCTTACGTTCCAATTCTAATTTCTTTCCTCATCTGGTTTCTTTTTTGTATATTTGGCTTTTGTCCTATTATTGTAGCTTTACATACACCTAGTTAATTTTCCAGTCCGTTATCGTTGAAATCCGCCGTTTTTATGTTTTTGTTAGTTTTTTGCACTTGCTTTTAATATTCGTTTAAGTTGCTGCTCAATATCTTCGTTTTGTGGTGAACGTTCACGAAACAATTTTTTTCTTTCATTACTAGTTCCTTCTTCTGTTCTCTTAAGGTCCTTTAAATCGTATTGTTTACCATTAATCTTTAATTCATTATATCTTAGGTATGCTGTTTCTCTATTTCTGCGTGTTTCCTTTAGGTGCGGTAATTATTAGTTTTCTTCTTTCAATTTGTACTTTCTTGTTGTAATCATCAGTTATCCATGTCTTTCCCTTCAAGAATTTTTGCCTTTTCAAAAATTTCTTGTTTAGTTTCAAACGCCTTCAGCCTTACTAGTATTGGTCTTTTCTTACCCTCTGTGTATTCCCCTAATCTGCTTATTTCGTCGATTTCCTGCTTCAAGTTAATGTTTACTTTAATTATTCCCATCAATTCCTGCGTTTTTGCCTCTGTTTCTTGTTGTTCTTCATTTATTTCGTCATCAAGTCCTTGAATTATTATATTTCTCTTCCTATTGTCCCTTTCCAACGCTTCTATTCTTTCTTCTTGCCCCTTAGCTATATTAGGCACAGTAGTTAAATCATCACCCTTATTGTTATTTTTTTCAAGTTCAGTCAACCGGGCTTTTATTTCGCCTACTTCGCTTTTTAATTCCGCATTATCTTTTCTTAATAATTTCACTTCCACCTCATATTTTCCGGTCCTTTCTTTAGATCATTTATCCCTTCTAGCATGTTTTTCATCATACTTTTCATTTCGCTTAAGTCTCCCATGTCTTGCATACGCAAAAAGCCTCATCTTCATCCGTGCGAGATTTTGACTCACCGCAACCAAAAACAGTAACTTTCCGATATATACTAAGAACTAGCTCTTGAAAAGTTATGATTATTAACAATTCTCTCGTTCATACGTCATACTACCAACACGAACTTATCAATCAATATTTCCCAGTTTCCTCAATCACTTGTACCATCCGGATTGCATCATCGTTATACCGTCCAGA
This sequence comes from Osmoderma eremita, assembly GCA_031763485.1. NCBI lineage: Eukaryota > Metazoa > Arthropoda > Insecta > Coleoptera > Scarabaeidae > Osmoderma > Osmoderma eremita. The sequence goes on from JARFOC010077967.1 coordinate 6,680, forward strand.
TATATTTTTCCCTCCCTGTGCTCGGTTCAGAGGTCGATGATCGGCAGTCGGGGTTGGAAAATTAATTTATCGAACGGCGAACGAAAATGGGAAAGATAGAAAAGGAATACGACGAGCTTCCCTTTTATATTCGGAACATTCAAGGGTTGATCTGTTGCCGACAGGTCTGTTCAACAGCTCCTAATGGCGTAAAAGAACGCGCTATTCTTCTGCGTACGGACAAATATGTATGTGGTTAAAAGAGGTCGATTCTCGTATAGTGTGAAGGATCGCATTTCAAAAATGTTTTCAATGGGAATGCATGCACGTGGTGTGTGTGGATTTGAAAAGAAAAATAATAGAAGAAAATGGTTGTTATTAATAAAGAATAAAAAAATGGTTGGAAATGTCAATAGGAAATTTAAATATGGACTTAGTATTAAATCAATAAATATCCTGTGATGGTTTTCAATAAGAAGGTCTATCCAGCGAACTTCATATGTGATATAATAATGAATTATGAATAGAATTTTGAATGTAACCTACTTATCTAATTAAATATAGCTAAAATACTTGACTGAAATGATCAATATAAATATTAAGTATTTTGGTGTTTGGTTTAAAATATTACAAAGTCAAGGGCATTTGCGATAGACAGAAGAAATGTAAAAAGTTGTAAAAGAAGCGAAAGGGCATTTCCAGGCAATATTACTGTTTTGCTAAAAGAAATAATTAAGTTAGCAGAAGACAGACAGTTTAATAGCCTATAGAAAAGATATTGTGTTATAATATTAATGCACTGGAACGTTTCTATTTGTAAATATTTTGTAATGCTTGCCCAAAACCATTGGGATATCACCAGTCCACGGAGAACAGCATTTATTCGAGGAATTATGCCTAGAGAAGTGCTATTTATGATTTTACATCGATATCTGGTTGAATCTATCGGGAAAATGGAAGATTGGCCAGTATATCTTCAATTTATTTCATTCCATTTCATTTTACTACCAGTTACAGGACAGAAATATTTACAAAGTAAGTACATACAAAAAAAGAAAGAGATGATACAAAAGATACTTAAATTAATAGAAGTTATAATAAGTCATTAATATTATTATGAAAAATAGTCTTCATAGTGCAGAATATTTAATTTTACATTGTGTTTGGTACACCATTCAGCCATGTAATCGATATTTCTTTGCAAGTTTAACACGTCACCGAATTTAGCAATCAAACTGTAAATTTTAATATCAACAGTATAAGCTAGAACTGGACAAAAGAAATGCTGCAGCAAATCGTTAATGTACAAAACAAAAAGCAAAGCCCCCAAGTTGGATCCTTGCGGAATACCAGAAGAGGAAGGAATTCGTAAGACGTAAAACCATTGTAATGCACATAGATCTATTACTCAAATAGGATTCCAGGAAAGATCCAGTAAGACCAAAGCAGTCTAATTTTTCAAGTAATATCCCGTGGTCAATGCTGTCGAAAGCGCTACTAAAATCCGTATACACCACATCAACCGGTAATTTGTAACTTCTGATTTTGAATCCCTTTTAAACATCGGAGAGATTCTAGTTTTCTGCCATAATTTTGGGCATGTCGATAATTGTATAGAGAGATTAATAATTGTTAAAAATTGAGCAAAAACTATTCTAGCATCTCTTAGTAAGAACGATGGAATTAAGTCATCTCCAGAAATATTATTATCAGGGAATGATGACATGATGTTTATTAGTTCATCCTTAGTGTCCAGAGTCATTTTCACCAATCTTATTAATTTTCTTGTAACCTATAGTTGTAGCATTGCTTTATACATTTCGCTAATATTTATTCTGTCATACGCTTGTTTGAAATCTATATACAATGTATGCAGTTTGGCTTACAGTTTTTGTTCTATATATCATTTCCTTCCCTATCTTGACATTGTAGTCTCCTACAAAATCATTCTTATAATAATTTCCAAACTACTTTTCGTGATATTACGCCTTTAAAATTAGGTACGCATCATTATCGATACACTTCAACCTAATCCCATTCTAATCCACAACTTTTGCGCATATCCAACTAACTTTAGAGCGTTAAAGACCTGCGAATTCAATTCCCGCAAGACTTTCCCAGTACTCTGTCGGCTGGATTTTAAGCTAAACCACCCCGTATGCACGTATTAACTAACATGGGGATGCCGGATTTAAGAGCTTCATCCTCACGAGGTTTCCCAGCTCTTAAGTCTTCCTACCCTTGATCCGTTTACGATACTTTTATTCGTGCGTTGCGCCCAGGCAAAATAGGCCGAAGCACTCGGGTTTTTGTTAATGGAACCCGGATATAAATCAAATTAGTTCGCACTCCTAAGTAACCAGGGCGTTATGCTAAGTATTTCCATTCGGTGGACTAGAAGATTTTGTGTTTCGTACAAAGTATTTTACTCTAAATCAGGTGTTTTTAGTTACCTCTTTCGATGTAACTCAAATAACACGGGTAAGTAAGTAAAAAGAAAGTAAATTGGTCTCTCAGCATCATTATTTGAAATGTACAGCGTTTATAGCTTTCCCTTAGTTAACGCCAGCATAAAGTCCGGAGCAGACGAGCGGGTTTTTACAAGGAAAACTGTCGTAAGTCTTTATTTAACATAACTATCTCACAGCGCATTTCCAACTTGGGAGATTACAACCTTGCAAGCGTTACATGCTGATGAGGTAGTCGTAGCTTCATTCACGGTAGCACAGTTCTGAGAAGCTACCGACGGTGAAGAAGGGAGGCGATGAAGTTGAACGATTTTTCTCATTTCTTTTTTATTTCACTGTACTGTCTCCTCCTAATAGGGAAAATTTTAATTTTCTGCTCGTCGCACCGTTGTCAGATGGAAAATTGCGAAAACTACTTGATAGCGTACCCGAAGCTTATTCTTTCTTCCACTTCAAAGTGTGCTCCTAGATATATCTGTATGTAAAGAATAATTTCGCAATTTCAGAGCGAAGGAGAAACGTCTTGGTATACTGCAAGGTTGTGCATTAGGCCCATTATTTTGTTTATTCTCATTAATTGCTGTTACAGATTGTGATACGAACGGTCGCTAAAATTAATAACACAAATGAGGTTTTGGTGAGAATTTCTTGCAAGATATAAAGCATCATATAAGGTAACTTATAGTAGTAAGATCCAGTTACGCAAGGCTCTGTACTACGTTGCCAGTTTTAATTTGTATTTAAACTGATTTTACTTAATAAAGTATAACCTCATAAAGATTAAACACACTGATTACTCCTCCCGCACAAAGTATTAATTAATTCGGGACGACAAGTGTGTTTATTGTGCTGCCCCACAATCCTTGCTATCTATACTCATAAAGATTGATAAATCGTGGATATAGGTCAGATATTTCCGAAAATCTGTAGAGCCTAGCATCGCGCTCCCAATGAAACACGTCGAAATGGAAATCGTTCCACCGATGATGCAATTAACAAACAAGGAAGGAAACGAAGGAAACCTTCAAACGGAGAAAAAAAGAGCAGGAACACCCATAAAGCATTGCAAAAGGATGAAGGAGGTAAATTGGTATAGATATTGGAGATGATGGGGGCAATGACAGAAGAATACTAGAAGGGATATCAGACAAGCCAAAGAAAAGTACTATGAATTTTATGATATATTACTGAAACTAACCGGAGAAATCGAGAAACTGAAAAAAGAGAATGTAGAGGTTAGGACTGAAATGTAGACATGAGAAAGGAACTAAAGGAAATGAAGAAAGAAACGAAAGAAGAAACGAGAAAAGAGAAAAGGCAAATGGAAGGGACAATTTGATAATGACCAACCTGAAAATTGGTGCTAATGAGTCACGTCACCTGAAGAAAGAAATCGTATACTTCCTACGCCAGGCTACGAGTGAATATAGCACCTAAAACAGTGACAAAGGTAGGACAAACAATATTTGTGATAGAATGAGAACAAAACGACAAGAAGGAAATTATGGCCAATAAATCTAAATTAAGAAATTCCAGAGAACATAAAGTAGAAAGAAGTAGGTAAAGGAAATGGGGCAAAGGTTGAATATAATAAGGTTATTGTAAATGGTGAATCGTGGAGCTGGAATACTCGTGAAAAAATTGATAAAGCAATCCAAAAAAAAAACTAGTAAAATGTGTACAATATCGAAGCATGGAACGGGACCTAGGCAAAGATAAGAACATGACTAAACACAAAACAGAAAAGAAAGGCCCCAAATTGCAGTAGAGGCAACACTAACATAGACATGAGAAATAAAAAGGCTCTCTATTAGGACAAAAATTATATAAAGAGGATATTGGGAAATCGTGGGTTTTGGAACCGTGGAACGTGAGAGGAAGATATGTGAAAGGAGGTCTGAGAGAAGTAGTAAAAGAAATAAAGCGATATAGAATGGAGATCATTGATATGCAAGAGACAAGTAGATGATATGACACTACTTCAAAGTGGAGGAAAGAGCCGAAGGCTGGGATCATGTTTTTATTAGAGAAGAAACTTAGAGCACCCACGCTCTAAGTTTCTTCAACCCTATTCATGGAATTGAGGAACACCAAGAGAATTTGAAATAAGAAGGAGGCTGAGATAAAGGAGACCCCATTCAACGGCACTCTTCGACTTGGCATTAGAGTAATAATAGGGGATAGTAAAATAAAGACAACGGAAACTATATTCAATGATGAACACCAAGTTATGGCCTTTGCGGATGACCTAACAATGATTTCAAGATCAAAATATGAACTAAGGAAAACTACAAGTAGATTAGAACAGGAAGCAAGGAAATTTTTTCTGGAGATAAATCAAAGCAAAACGAAATATATGGTTTTGGAACCAGCAGAAGCATCCTTGGAGGAAAAAAAAATAACCTGGCGGTCAGCGCAAACAATAACAAAAAATATGTCTTCGAGAGAGTAAGCAAATTTGTCTACGTAAGAGTAAATATCGAAGAAACTGGACGTGAATAACAGGAGATCTAAGCAAGAATTGCAAAACGTAAGAAAAATAGAAGCCTGAAGAGGCTCATGATATCAAAATACAAAAGCAAAAGGGAGGATCTACAAAACAGTTATAAGACCTACCATCACTTGGGTAAAGAAGTTGAAAAAGGAAACGACGAACAAACCTAGAAGTAGAAGACGTATATGATAGCCCCAACATCGTAGCGTTTGGCAAAGCTGAAAGAATGAGATTGCTAGGGCACGTAGAAAGACTAAACGGAGAAAGGTTACCATAGTTAGACCTTACCAGGAAACCGATAGGAAAAAGGATAGACCAAGGGAGAGGTGGATGAATGCGGTGGAAGATCTAAAAAAATGGAAATAAGGAATTGGAAGGGGAACGGAAAAATAGAGGAATATAGTTGATGGGACACATTAAGGAAATTTTTAATGTTGGTATTCAATTAGCCCTAGGCCTTGACGGCTTGTAGAGTTAATTATTATATAATTTAATCGGCCAGTCACTTCTTTGGTCAAAAGTCTTCCTTATCCACCTAATTTACTGGCGCAACTTTGGAAAAATTGCTTCACTCGCCATGGTTTCAACCCAGTTTTCTCATAAACTTTTAAAGCCAATATAACTTGGGCGGATATTGTTGAACACATACCTAGAACTAATCACCGGAATCAATATATAGTTGTAGTATCGGATTGCTTTAATAAGATTTTAGAATTCTTTTATTCTTTCCATCGTGTAAAAGAAATTTTAAAACATTAGAGGGTGACGTCTTTTTGCAATACGAAGTACCAGAAGTACTGTCAGCAGATAATAGAGTATCGTTTCGACCAACAGAAATGCGAAAATAACTAATCGCCTACTCAGTTAAACCACCTTTCACATTTTGTATTGGTCCCAAACTAATTCCGCAGAAATGGTCAACCGCATTTTAAAACCGGTGCTCATTTCTTATGTCACCACTAATTATAGCTCATCGGACACAGTTTTACCAAGGATAGGTTGTACAATGCGTACCGTTAGGCTAGAAGTTACGGCACTAACCAGGTATTTTATTAATTGTAGACGCCAAATGATGTTGAGGTTAATGGTAAGGACCATAAAGGCCAGTTTGCGGATTAGGAATATCCTGATCTGATTTACTTTTGCGAATCGATCAGAGGCTTTGGTTCGAGTCTACAAGGACATTTAAGCTCGCTTGCAACAAGCTTACGCAAGAGCAAAAGGCCGTTACGACTTGCGCACAAGATCTGTGGAATATTTACCGAATAAACTTGTCTGGCAAAAGAACTTTATACTTTCCAACTTGGCAAAGTATTTTTTGGCTAAATTAGGTGATAAATTTGTGGGATCTTTTATGGTACATCGCAAAATTGAGCCAGACATCTATGAATTACAAGATCTTGCGGACAAAGTACTTCCTAGGAGACTACTTACTTTACCTGTTGGTGGAATGACATCCGCCAGGTTCGATAATTCGTCAATTCTACTGTGGCTCCTATGACCTATTGTAACACGGATGCCGTGATAGAGTTCATCGAACAAGCCCAGGTCCTTAAGGTAGCTCAGAAACTTGTTCAATAAGGAATTCTTCAGATTAGCCAGGGAAATAATGTCCTTTCCAAAGATGGATCCTGTGAGACTAGAAGCAGCTTCTGATATAACTTTCTTTTACTTGCCGTAGTGGGTGATTTGTTCAGCTGAATCTTTGTGACAGTGCATTGTTCATTACCGGAAACTTCGGTATTAAAACATCAAAATTTTAATTCACTTTGTCATGGTAAGCGACTAAAAACATAGAGCACAATAAGTGAGGTTAGGTAGTAGCTTCGAACAGAGTTATTATTCAATACGAATACAGAACAATAATAAAGGATAGAAAATACAACAATTGGAATCGCAAATAACTAAAAACACCGAGAAACTTACCAACAAATACCTACATCTAAACACAAGATATACGCAACCGTTCTTGTAAAGTCGTATTTTCCGCCGACCATATTTACTTTGTGGCACTACAGTCCTAGAAGATTTAAATCAAATATTTGTATCGCATGTCGTGTGTTTCTAAAATCAAATATTACCCCAACAACGCTCACAATTATTGCATTGTACTCGTATTTCGACTTACTACGGCACTATAAACATTTCTTAACTAACTTAAACCCTTATTCTAGTGATATTTCTCCGTCTTAAAACTTTCAAAACTGTATAATTTCAAGTTTAACTTCGGATTTAAGAAGTTCTAAAACCGCAATATGTATTCCATTATAAACTTGGTTTACTGTCAAGTGGATAGTTTAGTTAGGCAAACCTAGCAGGCAAATAATCTAATAAAACCGATTCCCTTAAAATCGCGTCTGTTTTACATTATATCGCGACTTTGTAAATTTACCATAGTTGGAGTTTAATTGAATCAACTAAACATGCAGGTACTCCTATATACTTAGGGATTACTTTATTTACTTTATCTGCAAAAGTTTGTTGAAGTATTGCATAATTTATTTTGAGAGAGGTAAATATCTTTAGACAACTGTGATAAAAGATGTTTAGAAATTGATGCCACGATCAACACAATCTTCTCCGATCATAAAGCTATCGTCGCCGAAGTGGTATTCGAAAGTAAAACTATAAACAAACGTTCAAAAAAATCCAGTGTTCAGTGACAAAAAAATTTCCGATTTTAAAACTTCAATTGCCAATGAAGTTTGGGAAGAAATATTTAGTGAACATTACAGTGTAAACGAAAAGTTCTCTGTGTTTATTAACACCTTTTGTAGATACTTTAACGCATTCTTTCCTATAAAAAGTGTGTTAATATCTTCTTCCCCTAAACGTAAGACATATTGGAATTAAGAAATATTGTCTCTACTTTGCCAACCATGTCTATACAGTCTACAAACCTACCTATACCTTTATAAAAAGTTATACGATCCAATTCACAGACGCAATGGATATAATATTCTGTTGATGATGAATTCAACTAACAAAAATAAGGATATATGGGGGATGTTAAATAGTCACTTAGGTAGGAACAAGACAAATTGCCTGCATCTGACGACCAGAAGCACCTTGCTGATGATTTAAACAAACGTTTGCTAATATACAACATGCTCAAACACGGCTGATACAACGAACATTCATTTAAATAAAAATAACTTTTCTTTATATCTATTTCCGGTTTGTATAAATGAGCTAAAATCTAGTGTCAAGGACCTGAGTATCTCCAGATCGTCTAGAGTAGACGACATCCCTTTAAATTTCGTTAGAGGTTGTGTTGCGTAACCATTATGACGCGTTATCAATGATCTCCAGGCTGACTGCTCTCCTGAATCGTTAAAACAATCACTCGTGATCCCCTTTTACAAAAAGGGTTGCCCTAACGATTTGATTAATTACAGGCCAATCAGTCTTTTAACTACTTTTTCAAGAATATTTGAAAAACTTGTGTATACGAGATTATACCCAACTAGTACAATAGGTATCTGGGAACGTAATTACGACTATTAAAATGACTTTGAAGTATCTCGCGACATAACA
>JARFOC010077988.1:0-15153 GCA_031763485.1 Osmoderma eremita
GTAAAAGGAAAGTGGAAGATAATTATATTACACAAGCTACCACAACGCTTAATAAAATAGTTAACACATTGGAAAGCGGGAACCATGTCACCAAGACGAGTGAAGACATATTTGGAAAGTTTATCGCTGCAAAATTGAAAGAAATACAAAATGTAAAAAAAATTATATTCAACAACAAATAAAGACATTCCTATTTACCAATTTGGAATAAATACCTATTTCTCTTATTGTTTACATTGCATTTTATATAAAACACACCCAACTCGTTTAAATTTTATTGATAATTTGAGTGTAGGTATAGGATACGGTGGCTTAAAATAAATTTAAGTAAAAAAATACCCCTTACCACCTTGGGGAGTAAAGAACTCTTCTTTACACAACAAGGTGGTAATTAGTAATTTGAGAACAAAAAATATATTACATTGCCGTTTTAAGATTCACGGTTTTGTCCAGGTTTTTTTATTCCAGCCTCTTTTGCTTTCATCGCCAAAATATTTGCTGTTATTATAGCGCCAGCAGCTAGTATCATTTTTGTTTTATTATCCATTACGTTATCGAGGTAAATTTTCAAAATTAAGCCTTAAAAACTTATAAACACCGTTATTTTAAAAGGCGCATGCGATGACTTTTAAAACTATAGTATACGTTGCAAACGGGCAAACAAAATTTTGAACAGAAAAGTATACATGAAATCTTGTACAGAAAAATGAACAGAATTATGTACGAAATTATGCACCGTGTCAAACGGGCCTACGCCAAGAAAAATGGTGTATAAAGAGGAAAAACACTGCGAACGACTTTCGAACGATTTTATTGCCTTCAAACGTCTTAATACATCGTTTTGGTGTATTCACTATTGTCATGATAATGGCGAAAACGCCAGCGACCCGACGACTTCTTTGTCTCTCGCATCGCTGCGTGGGGTGATGTGTATGGTGGCGTGTTACAGTCTCCTCCTTTGGCACCGTGTACTGCCCGTAGGTAGGATCCAACCTGAGTTCTGAAATCTGAACAAGTATATGGTTATTTATTGGCAGCAGGCTGCCGAACAGGGTTTCTTCGACCGATTCCAGGGTCGGTTGGCGGAAGGCGTTCCGTCAGAAATATTTTCATGGTCAAGTTGCTCCTCGGTTTGAGTGTTGGTGGTCTTTGGGCGGCCAAGCAGCCTAACGGGAGCTACTGGCTCCTCCTGCGTCTCTGGGACGCGGTAATAATAATAATAATAATAAGTTTATACCCAACGGTCTTCCAATTATAGGGTAAAAATATAAATCTAAATTACAGTGATATATATAAACACATGAGTTACAATACCATACATACACAATTAAATAAACAATCCAATATAAATATATGAGTGAGAAAAAGAGTAATTGAAATTAACTTAATATTAATTCATTAATAGAATTATAAAATATATCCGCATAAAATATGTCAGCAATCTACACATAGAATGCAAAGGAGAATGCTGAAGTAAATTTGTACTGGACAAAGGGAGCAAAAAGGTGAGGGAAAAACGAGATGAAAGGCGAGGCACAAAGAAATTAATCCCAGAAGGAAGGGAGAGACAGTCAATCTTGTTATGGATTATTTTCTACAATGACTTGGCAGCATGTGTCCTCCGTCAGCTCTCGAGTGACATCACACCATGCCTTGTTAGAAGCGAAGTGTATGCTATTCCTCTCACCGGGTAAGTGTTGTCCAGTTGAATGAATGTCGTACGCAGACTACGATCTTCGATGATCACGTCCACGTCAAAACTCTGTGTAACCACTCGCTTTGGCTCACCATCATTCATGATCATGAGCTGCTCATTTTTCACTGGTGTTACCTAATTTTGCACAAAATGACCGTACAAGACGTGTCCTGCAATATTTTATTTAGCTCTACAATCAAGAAATAACAGGCCTTGCCTATTTGCAATAGTCAGTTGTGCAAAAGGTCTGTGTCCACCACTTCCCAATGTTGCAGTCAAAATTTCAAGTGAGGTTTCTTGCGGTTTTCTTGATGTTGGGGCACTGCGATCTGATGTGGTCATGTTTGCGGCATGCGTAACACATCAATGGACTCCTAGCTTGCGTAGGGGCAGCGGGTTTTGTCTGCGTCTCCGGATCTGGCTGGGAAGTTCACTTTGCGGCAAACTTTCGACAGTCTTGCTGAACGTGCCCAAAATTCTTACAAAAATCACACTTCGGGCGTGTCTTCTGTGTTCTCACTGTAGGCATCATTTCTGTTTCCTTATAGGTATCTTCGAGGCTCCTACATTTTATAATTAGATCGACAAAGCTCATTACCAGTTCTCGAGCAAGTAGCCATCTAATCCTCGTACTTAATAAACTATAAATCGTATCTATTTTATAGTCATTATGCAGAATAGGAGTGGGTGGCAGTTTGGTAAATAGGGCTCTTGCCCTTGCAACAAAGAGGTCCGTAGCTTCTGCAACACCTTGCCCCCTACAAAATAATTCTCAAAAATTTTTATAGTTTGGTTTACTCTCACGGAAATTGTGCCTCGGTGATGCCAAAGCTTCTTCCCATGTCGTAATAGTGGTCTTTGTGCCTTGCCACCGTGTTGCAGCAACATTGTCCAGCAGCATGGGCAATCCCTCATTTCCGCATTCTCATCAGAAACGCCCACACAGTAATTGTATATACTTATTCTATCTATGAATGCCTCAATACTTTTTCCTTTTGTTCCCGAGAACCTCGATTTGCAGTCTGCGAAATTCCCACCTCTTCCAGGGGCTAGGGTAGTGCTTGAAGATCTATCTGTGGTAACGAGGACCTCATTCATACCTTGCAATAACTGCTGTAGCTGGTCTTGTGTCATAACCAGCTAGTTCGGCACTGTTGTGATGTCTATCGTATTGTGTTTCTCGCTGAACGACGATAATAAGCAGGGTTACCTGTGCTTATTCAATCAGCCGTCTATCTCGTTGCAATTCTTAAATGCAAGAAATAATACAAATTTTTTCCTTCAAAATAAAGTGAAATAACCTTGAATGTCAAAACAGACTGACACAATCAGTGTCAAAATAGGGGCGCGCACGAAAACCGTTCTGTGAATGACGTTTTCACAATTTTCAAATCGACCGGTCCAAGTGCGATGGGAAACTGAATAATTATATTCGAACTAGTGGCCTGTCGTATCAATAAGTCGGCTTCGTGATTTATAGTTGCCAATTCCGGTGCTTTTTCTCTTAACTTTGTCTTTTTCGCTGACGCAGTTTCTCGATGGTTTTTCTGTTAAGGCACACCGAGAAAATGGTTCACAAATTCCGCGAAATTCGAATCCCACGTTGGGCGCCACTTGTAAGGGGAAAAAACTCTGCGAACGACTTTAGAACGATTTTATTGCCTTTAAACGTCTTAATATATTGTTTGTGTATATTCACTATTGTTATGGTAATGTCGAAGACGCCAACGACCCGACGACTTCTTTGTCTTTCGCATCGCTGGGTGGGGTGATGTGTATGGTAGCGTGTTACAGGTTTGAAATTTGGTACAAATTGTCTTTCATAACGACGGATCGCATCGCACAGCAATAAAACGCCGAGGAAATACCGAATTGGCTGGGGGAATTATGGAGTCATGAAAAGGCAAGTCGAAACGCAACAGATAAACGTATTCATTCGGTGATTCTCTACGAGTTGAAGGTAAGCCGTCGATATCGATATGGTGAAACAAGCAGCGTTAACAGTCGAAGGAAGGGTACGAGTTATTTGGGGTTTGAAGGCTGGAGAGCCTAATATTTCTATTGCTAAAGAATTAACGTAAGTTTTGCTTGATTTGTATCAGGATAATACGCATACTAATATTATTCTTGTTTTTTTTAGGTGTCAGATTCAACAATTTCCACGATTTGGAGAAATCGAGATAAAATAGAGGATTTAATTAATAGACCTTCATCAGTACAAGTGAAGAAGATCAGACCTTGTAACCAGTCTAGAGCAGACGAGTCCTTATACGAATGGTTCAAAATTCAGAGAAGCCACAATATTTCTATTGGTAGTCTTATGTTATGAACAAATGCCAATGATTTTACTAAATAATTAGGGTTAAAAGATTTTAAATCCACAGTTGGATGGATTCAAGGATTCCGAAACAGATACAATATTTTTTTGGTAAAATATGTGACGATGCAGTAAATATAGGTGAAGGGATCTGCAGCGACTGGTTAAACACAGCGTGGCCAAGTTTATGAAATGGATACAAAGACGAATAAATTTTCAAAGCGGATGAAACAATCTTATTTTTCAGAATGTTGGCACACAAAACGACATTTAGGAAAAAATGTGTTGGTAGTAAACTTTTTAAAGGAAAGATTGACCATTCTTGTAGCAGAAAATATGGCTGGATCTGAAAAAGTGAAACTTTTGGTTATTGGCAAGGCTAAGCAGCCTCGATGTTTTCAAACTGGCCTTACCTCTTGAATATGAATATAACCCAAAAGCACGAATGACATCAATGTTATTTCAAGAATTGCACGATGGGACAATAAATGCATTTGGCAAAAGAAGAAAATTTCTATTTTCTGTTTTAGACAACTGTCCACCTCACCCAAATATTTAAAATTTAAAAACTATAAAACTTGTCCTCCTTCCACCAAATACCACTTCAGTTCATCAATCAATGGACCAGGGTGTCCCTAAAAACACCTTTTAGAAAATTTCAAATTATAAAGCGTTTAAAGAACATTGATGGGAAAGGTGCACCTCAAAAACTATATGTCCTGAAAAGGTTATTTTTCTAGTTTCTATAGCTTGTGATCGAGTTTCTCAACGAACAATAGAAAATTGCTTTGCACATGCTGGATATAATTTACACGCAACAGAAAACTCTTTCGAAGAAGACGATCTACCATTAGCAGAGTGGCTTCGACTACAAACTGATACAGATGAGGATAGCTTAGCTTTAGCCGAATGGGTCCGCACTTTACCTGTAGTTAACTTGGCACCAGAGTTGGGAAAATTCTTCAAATGTTGATGAAGAACTCGAAATTGAGGAGGATTTGATGGAACATGAAATTTTAGCTGGAATCGTAAATAAACAACGACGAAGTGGAAATGGATGAAACTAGCTAATTTCTATCACCTACTATAAATGGTACATTTTCAGCAGTCGAAACAATTCAACATTTTCTCACATTTAATCAAAATTTAAAAGAGGCTAAAATAGATTTTGCATTGCTACATTTGGAAAAAAACAAACTGCATGAATGGCATTAAGAATTGGGCAGAAAACAACGTAAAATTTTGTTGCTCGTAGACAATTATCCTCATGGTGTGGAACCTAAGTTTATAAAACTTGCCACGAAATACCATCTACAAGCGACACCCAATGGATCAGGGCATAATCCATCAATTTAAAAGCCATTATCGTCAGATCCTTTTGTTACAGATTCTGCGTGGTATTGATGACGGAAAATCATTTTTAGTTGAGTTGCTACAAGCCATCTATTTGGCTGAGAAATACGGCAAATGCCGTATCAGAAGAAAACAAAGAATTTCAAAATTTACTTCGAGTGAGATTGAAATATATCTGATACTAAATGAATTTTCAACAGTCGAAACAATTCAGCATTTCTTTACATTTAATCAAAATGTAAAAGAGGCCAAAATAGATTTTCCATTGCTACATTTGGAGAACAATATTATTATCTAATTTTCAGAGAAACAAAAAACCGCAACCACAAACAAAAATATCGGATTTTTCGTTAAAGATATACTATACATGTAAGTACATTATGTAAGCCATTTGTAAAATAAGTATGTATTTGCCAAAACGCCCGAAAAATACGTTATTGTCTTTATTCCAAAAAAGATTCAATAAATCCTTTGCACCGGGGAATCTGGATTTAAAAAAAAAGCACACATCTCTGACAGTATTCCAAAAACATCGCGGGCACGTTCGAAAAAAAGAGATTAGAATTTAATGGTCATATTCTCAGACCAAGCAATGATAGACTGGCCAAAAGAATTCCCAACCTGGTTGCCTCACTTAGGCTGGCATTGATAGTCCGTGCTCAAGGCGGTGTTTATGCTCAAGTATACGTTGGTGCGCACTTGAGCATCCTTTATAAGTGCATGCAAAAATGGCGCCACCGCGTAATTGAGAATGAGCACCGTCGTTAGCGCGGACTATAAATACCAGCCTTAAAGTCAACAACTAATAAAAATGAGAACAGACTTTAAAAAAATCAACATATCAGAAGAAATTTGTACAGGACAATCACTAATTTGCAGAAAATCTCACAACGAGAATTAACAGAGCCTGGAAGAAGAACGCAAGAAATTGGTGAAAAGGTGAACAGAAAAAATACTTTCTCTGATAATTATGTAATTCCGGAAACCGGAATAACGAAGGATAGTTAGTTAGTGGCTGGTAATTTGAGCGAACTGATAATTATACCGCTACTCCTTAAATTAAGTTCTATGTCGTAATTACCCACTTTTATCTTTGAATGCCGATATTTTCTACAATACAGATATCTGCACTATGCAACGTGTATGTGGTTGTTCCAATGGTTTCGGTTTGTTAGGTGTTTTTCTCAATTAGAACTATTTCTTGTTGTGCTTATTTAGGGACAGTTTATAATTATTTTATAATACCACTGACGTTAATGTGACAATAATCAGCCCTTGATTTTTATTTGACAATTATTAGCTTTCAATTAATTCCATAAAACTTTGCGAATTGAACTTGGTTTTAGACATGGATAATGCTGATTGCTTCTAAATACTGGACACCTAGGTAAAACATGTACGTAAATTTTTGTTAAGGATTCATTGCACCACCGTAAAAGGCGTAACAAAACAAAGCGAAAATATGCATGACTTGCCGATATTAAGTTCAGAAATGCATTCACAACGTCAATATTCCGATAGGAAAGCAAATGTTTGAAATGCTACATAGTACTTTGTACACGCTAAAGGACATCAAAGAATCTTAGAAAGAATGTCGATTGCCTAACAACGTATAATATAAAAGTCAAATACAAGTCGGAAATGAATAATGTCAGCACGTACAGTATCCGTCACAGCACTTTTCACGACCGGGGAGCAGATTCCACGCCGAACTTCAGTTGAGATATCGATTGTAACGAAAACTCTTTTTGGAAGGCAAAGCAGCTTCCTTAAACTCCGATTTACATAAACGCGTTCGAAGTTTCCGTCAGTATCTATCACATGCGGGAAGGTTAACTTTGTTATAACACGCATTCAATACTGGTACTCTCATTTCATCGGAAATAACAAACCGTAATAAACAAGGAAATAGTCCTTGTTTATTAGGAACTTTCAAATAATTCCTCGGTTTATTGCTTGGCTGCCTGACAGTCTTGTATCGTAGTGCCATCAATTTAAAAGCCATTATCCACTGATCCGTCGTTACAAGCCATCTATTTGGCTGACAAATCTTAGAGAAACGCCGTATGAGAAAGAAAATATAAAGAATTTGAAAATTTACTTTGAGTGAGATTGAAATATATCAGATAACCAAATAAATTCGTGGGGTTTTTGATAGTACAATATAAATTTGTAAGAAACAATAATACACTATTATTGATGGAAATAATTACTATCACACTCAACGACCTCTTGTCAACGTGACGCCAATTTTTGTATTACGCTAATATAGGACCCGAGTTTTGAACTGTCTATTCTTCATACAGTTGTTAAGAGACAACTTATTTGGTTACGTGGATTGGATATATCGATGATTTCTACATTTAGGGAGTTCAGTCGAAAATAATAAATTTCTTTTAGTACCCTTTGGCGTTGTCGTGTTTAGAATCTGTAATTTTTTACTATACATATACCTAACATTTATTTTTGTTTATATCTGCACATATCTGTGCATACTCCCAGAGTCTTACGTCTGACATTATTTTCCTTTGTAGTTTTCTGCTGAGGATGGCAACTTAGTTGCCGAAATACATATTCAGAGTTGTTTACTCAACAAGGTGGTAAGGGTATTTTTTGGCGTTACCATCGCATATTGCGAATTTCGGATAAAACTATTTGGGTTTGGATAGTCCCTCTGAGGTTCGTTAGACCCAAGTCTACTGTATATGAACACCGCTTTCAGGCAATTATTATTTATGCAAATTAATGAGTTTACGGCCAATTAAGAGAACGGTTAAGTCAAAATAGTCAGTCAACTAGTAAGTTTGTACGGCATGTGTAGTATACAGAGGAACGATAATTAGTAAACTAACGCTCTTGAAGTATATTCTTCCTCCAATTTCAAGGCGAAAATATAATTACTTCCATTAAACTGCTTCATTCCCCATGGCTTTTCCTAGAGACAAAAGGTAAACAGCAACAACTATTTCATATCAATTTCTCGGTAGCAAAGAGACCATTATTTACGCTAGACTAACCCTGACTACGTAACTAACCAGTTTGTCTGTCAAAATATTTGTATGGACATATATACACCTGTTCACATAAGTGCGTATTAATTATTCGTTGCAAAACCAATTTAACAAAATACATGTCCAGAAGGCTAAAATATCTAGGTTATTTTAGGTACAATTATATGCTACATGGCCGAAGAGACATTGTTTCGTTCCACATAAATTGCAAATTACTGCCTAGCTTAAATTGTTTTCACTGCCAGTCTTGCCGTGTTCTCAGCTCGTAGTATTTATAAGAGCGAAAGTGTAATAGCAGGACTTCCTTATAGCAGATCTGTAATTTTGAGATGATTAATAATCCGATGAGCTTGTAATAGCAATGTGAAGTACATATATTGAAGAGGATCTTTACAATTTTATTATAACATATCACAACGCTAATATTTAATGAGATGTCCCCTCCACAATCGGGTCTACATCCATAAATATTTATGCTGGGCGTTGTATTTGACGAAACTTTGTAAGCACATGTGCATCATAACTTACGTTGGTATGGACTACGCGATGAACTTATACCCGAATTTCTTAAATCGTATTTTAAATATATATGTGAAAATTATATTTCTTCCATATTAATATTGCTAACAATCAACATATCTAGGCAATTTAAATATTCAAAAAAAACAACCACGCCAGTCACCCAAAAAACTTTGTTTATTTCAAACTCCAAGGGAACCAACGGGGGAAAAAAATGTAATACAGGTAAGTATAAAAATTCAGGACACACATATGTTTAGCGAAATGAAAGAAAAAGATTTCCTTTCATTTTTTTTTTGGAATTCCTTCCTTCATTTCTCCTATTGAATATCCAATATCTTATCGAAATTCGAATGCGGGTTTCTTATTGAATGATTTTATGCTGTCGAACATCGTAAATTCATTTCGCTGAGAAAACGAAATTTGTATTGAGTAAGACAAGAGGTATCGAAATGTCGTCTGATAGGGAATAACTGTTCGTTTATTCATACCGAATGATATTTTCATTCGAAACGCCCGTCAGTAATGACACATAAAAAGTCGTATAAAATTATATACCTTCATTCACATTATAATATCGAATATCGAAGTAGGAACAAAGAATTCGATGTCCCTCTAAATATACCAGTCAAAATCTTTTTATCTAATGAAGTGCTTATTACTACCATTTAATCTGGGCTTTCGCAATAAATTGATTGACTAAAAGAGCCAATTTCAAACATCATTGTCTATACACCGATACATTTCCTAATCAGATTCTCATAGTGAAATAGAAGATAACTTTATTAAAGCAAGAAAATATGTGAAAAGTACTAAAAAGAACGTACTCTGCAAGTTATGCTTCGTTTGCTTTAGTACACTAGGAAAAGGGATAAGATTACTGCAGTCATATTTATAATTCAAGAGTGGAATTACGAAGAAACATTCACAGATGCCAAAAACGTCAGCTTCGTGCTACTGAAAAAACTAAATAAAACGAAAATGCAGGTGGTAACATTTGGGAATAGCGTAATTTTCCATAAAAGTTTTTGTGTTCCACTAAAGCGGTGAAATTTTCCCACCTTTTATGAGTAAGGGTTTCATAATTGAAATAATGTATGCCTACATGTTAGCTGTCATATACATAGAATAGAAAATAACAGTAAAGCAAAGCTCCCGATTATAGTTGTTTTCATTAAAATTTTAAGAAACCTTTCAGATTTCATTGTAAATATTTAGAGTGCCTAATTAGAGCAAAAAGAAGAAAAAATGAGGCTTTCTAAGATAAGCCAACTTAGTTTTGATTACTGTTACATTTACCAGTAGCCGAGAACTATGACAGCAATGAAGTTGTTAGGGACAAACGGGGCTTTATTAATGTAGCCACGATAATCTTACCTTCTGAAGATCCTTTCGCGTTTTGCTTTACCTTTTGGAGTAACGACAATATCTATTTACAAAAATATGCATGCCTTTGTGCCAGTATTACAACAAAAACAAAACAAAACCTTTGAAATGGAAAATAAGAGGTGTTTCATTTCAATGAAAATCAACTAGTTATTTACATATTGTTTGTAAATGATTAGGATTTGGAGAGATAATATTTAGTTTCTTCTCGGAGAGATACAGAAAATAAAGTCATTGATTTGCAAAAAATAAAGCAATTAACAAATGTGATACAGCAGCACCTGTGCGTTTTATTATTTCTTATACCAGTATTACATAACCATGTTTCACTTGCGTCAGTTTGTTTCTAAAAATTATAGTTTTTTACATAAAGAATTATACAGTGTTTTTCACAAATAATTACATCTTCTAATAAAAAAAAATATGTCCAGCGACGCAATAACACAATATGAGGACACAAGAGCAATGCAAAGTAAATGCAAATGATAGATAACATAAAAATACATATTTCCAGGGAAATTACAGATAAAGAACAATATGCAAAAGTTAAATTAAAAATACATTAGAGTCATACACACGTATAGGCATAGGTGTGTATGACATCCGAACGGGGAATTGCTTCGTGAATAGCAACCGCGCATTCGAGTCTCACTGACGAGAGATATCCAGTCGCAATGTATCACAAAGCGAGCAAGAGTAGGTGGTACGCATGTCTGTTCAATCACCTAATACTGTGTAATTTTTTTGTACTCTTAGTTGCCGGTAAAAAGTACAATTTCTTATATTCATTTTGTAGCTGGTATACAACGCAGGAGAACGAAACAGTAATTCTAAGCAGGAAAATAAACAACGATTCTTATTAAATTAAACAAAGGAAAAATAAACTCTACAATCATACAAAATAAATCGAAATTCTAACAATGTCTTTATGGAGGGTTCGAAAAACAATACCCGAGTCTGTCGTAAAACTCCCGCCTCACTGCCTAGCGATTTCTAGGGGTTATTGTCGCAAAAATTGTACTTACAACTGTTGCAAGCTCGCTATTGTTGCAAATGCTGCATTCTGTAGGATTATCCTATGAAAGTTGCCATAAGACAATAAGGAAGCAACTACCTATGCGTCCTTAAAAAATGATTGAGGTGCAACAACTATTTCCTAAAGATTATGAAGCAAGAATGCAATATTGGCAATGGTTTTTGCATACTCTGAATGATAATGTCATAATGGACAACACATTCTTCAGTGATGAAGCATGATTTCGCTTATCCGATGAAATCCCATTTAGCAAAACTAGCGAAATTGGTCAACTGAAAATCCTATGCTTTTGTCGAAACAAGTTTAGCACCTGGTGAAAATTGGTGTGTGGGTAGTAATGTAAGATTTTGTTTGGCATAACCCCACAGAAAAAAATTGCAAGGATTGAAGTGATCGAGGAGGCCATTTTATCGTACTTTTCGCGGCAATAACACGATTAGGAAAAATCTTCTGGCACTTTTGAACTTTATAACTTTTGTATTTGTTGCGTTTCAGAATACATTCCAGAGTACGTCTACGCCCATTTCAACCAACGAACAAACCCTCGCTTCTCTCTCCTCCCTTTCGTGAGGTATTACAGGTATTTGAAGCGGTTCGTTTACTTGTTGGCATTTACGGCAAATCCCGACCATACAGCCAAATTTCTTAAACGCCTTGACGATCCTTTCAATCGTCGAATGCAAATATAGGAATAGGACGATCCACGTACTCTACGGTAAATATACTTGAGAGCAAAAAAATCGACTCAGACCGCACACTCACAGTAAAACGTCTCCAGCACAAAAATTTAAACTTAAATTCCATTTTTGCTGTGAATACCTTTACAGTTAAGATCTTTGCTTTAAAACGAGTGCACATTCTTTTAAATTACACTTCTTATTTAAAAAAATAGCGTTAATTTTTAGGGTGCTAAAACCCAGGAATGACTCCTCGCGTTTCTCTGAGCACCCGTTGAGAGCCCGTTTTCTTAGAGAGGTGTGGACAATGAGTCGGTCATCTCTCTCTAAGGTGCACCGCTTTGTGTCTGGACCTCTTCTCCGTTGAAAGTTACCAATCTCTTGGTATCTTTGATCTTTGATACGGCAGATTGACTCATATGCAGAACACGAGCGACTTCACGTTGATTCTGGCCTTGTTGCAATAAGGCAATCGCTTGAGCCGCTTTCTCGGATGTTGTGTCCATTTTCTGGTAATACTCTGGAATATTGATGACGGATATGTCTATCGGTTGACGTTTGACAGCTAACTGATAAACGTTGATAAGGTAGAGGGCCTTTTATACTACCTAATGTCAACTAATGCAAAGTTTTTGTTTATGGATCACAATAGGGTAGTCTAAGTGTAAAAGAAGTATAAGAAAAAAGTATAAGGAAAAGAAGTAAAGGAGTGTGCAGCAATTTTGAAGCTATGATCTTGATCTTAAAGATTTTAAAAGCAGAAATGGAATTTAAGTTTTGGCTTTTGTCAGCGACATTTTACTACGAGTGTACAGTCTGGGTCGATTTTTTGGTTCTCAAGTTTAGATCGACCGTGCTTTGGTAAGAATTTCCAGCAAAATACCAAGTTATGATTTATAGCTTCGCTGCGGTTGTATAAACTAACATAGTGTATCCGAAATCGACGATCACTTGTTAGAACTTTGCGTGCGCATAGCCAGATAGAAAATGATTCAGATAAGCATGCTGTGTGCTACGGCGTTGCGCATTATAGTAATGTAGCACATCTTCTCTGCCACTTCCAAGACCCCTTCAAAACTGGTGCTCGCTTGAATATGTTGATTGGGTTGGGACCCGGAATGATCTAGTATCCTTGGGGGCTTATGGCGTTAGGTACCCTCATCAGCTGATAGAATTATTATTGATGAATTCGATTTTTAATTTTGCCAAAGCATTTCTTTCCTCATTGGATATGTTGGTAGTGGGAGGTTTAGCGTATTAAAGGCATTTGACAGTTTCAGAACGAACCTGATCAGCAGTGATTTTTAGAAGAGAACTCTTCTTTCTCAATATGTATTGCAATGTCACAAAATCGCTATTTTTAAATGAACTGGTATAATATAAATCTGAGTTCTAATTTATGTCAAGTTGACACAAGCTGGGCAACTTCTCAGAGACAATTATTATAAATGTAATTTGGAAATGTTACTATAACAAGAAATATTTAATTTTATCTTGACATTTCTTAATCTATGTGTATTACAAGCTAGTCTTTTCGTCACCATCACAACGTCCACGCACAGTATTGCGATGCGATGCGACGTCAATGGTTTTCGTACTACACATATGTAACTTTGGATTCTATGGTAGCAACTTAGGCTCGGGTAACAGTACAAGTGTCAAAATTGACAATATTATATGGTAAGGGGTACATAATAAATTTCAAAACCTATTGGGATGTAATTCTTTTTAAAAAAACCGTACCTTGTAATTGTTTACGCTGTTCTTAATTGTTATTATAATTTCACTTGCTTAAAAAACACGCTTTACTAAATCAATTTAATAGCTTTCATTTCACCGAAAATATAGTCGGTGAGTAATCCTCATTATAATTTTTATATAAAATAGACGAAAATAGACAAAACAAACGAACTGTGTTAATGAAACTCGAGCCACCCGAGCGTGGATACGCACAATAGGTCAACACCGCTGGAAAACGGAAAAAGAACTAACGTCCATATAACCCCACGTCAAGCATCGCCTGTTGCCTGTGGTCAAAATGAACGCTTGTCCACACGGAATCGGGGTCGAGCAACCAAACACGTTGCGCTATCATTTCGCAGGGGCAATGCAATTAGTCACAGATAAATCATAGAAAGCAGTATCGAGCGAGCGGGTACTAATTTCCCATAAAGGATTACGTATGACCGTCTAACGAGCGCAATTTAAAAACTTATTTCCATAATAGCAAGGACAAAAATGGTTTAGTGTTTATTGTAAAATTGTTCAGTCAGGTAATGTCTACCATGTGACGCGGACAAGTGAGGATTACACTCTTTACGCGCGCGCGGTCATGTGCAATAACAGTATTTTGTAAGTGCGGATATTTTGTGACGATCTGATTGCTTTCTAAGAAAAGGCAAGTAAAATTTTCATTCTGTAGTGGCAATAGGGGTAAAATAAACATAAGAACTGCTAATACGGTTACTTAAGTCCGTAAACATACAAGCAGAACTTAAAATTCTTAAGAACTTTTATATTACGTAACATTTGTTTACATTTTGAAACTGTACTTATCTTTTTTGAACTATAATGTCTTATTGGAAAGCTTTATGAACCCTTGGGATAACTAAAATACGAACGAAAAATACAAAACGATTGTATTTTCTGTTACCTATCTCACGATAACCATTCAATAATTATAAATAATTCGAAGCACTATTACATATAGAGTCTTCAATCTTTTCTTCCGCCAATAAATTAATATATAAAAATATCTATTATAACTTTGTATAATTGTTAATTCAGTAAAACAATAAGTTGTTCATTTCGTGTTTTATTACACGATACATTTAAAACGTTTCCTCATACAATTTTTTTGGATATATGTACTTCAAATACTATTTATTTAAATAGTTCAATATTGTTTCATTTACATGTTTAAAACTTCCCAGGGTTGCTACATCAAGGTTTTTAGATAATCAAAAAGAAAACTACAGAAGCATTTTATGTTAAAGATATGTTGGGACCATGTTGTGCTTATCTAAACCTATTGCTAACTTTCTTATTATTAATGCTACAGATTCGGTTAAATTAGTGTTCTCAGTGTTGATTAAGGTGCAATTGAGAAAAAAGCAATTGAATGATGCGTTTTTAAGATAATTTAAAATTTAGTATTT
>JARFOC010078009.1:0-15152 GCA_031763485.1 Osmoderma eremita
GGATGGAAACTTAGTTGCCGAAATGCGTATTCAGAGTTCTTTACTCAACAAGGTGGTAAGGGGTATTTTTTACTTAACTTTGCGTTACCTACTACTCATAATCCACTACAGGCCGAATGATTTTACATTTAATAATACACTGTATAGAGAGTGGAAACGGCACAACTAGAATATCGTGTACATTAATTAGAAAGCAAATTGGAGACGTTTAAGTCAAATAAATTGTTATTTTAAATTGTGGACGTTTCTAAATACGTCACTTTCATAGTAAATGTACATGTAAATATTTTCTACACGAATAAAGCTGTACTTGATGTTATGATGAAGTTGCAACGCACAATTCCTAATATGTAAATAACATTGACATCAGATTGCGATTGAAATTGCTATATATGGACATTGCATGGAATAAAATCTTGAAGATTTTTTATCGCGACATAAAATGTGTGGACTGCGTGACGCACAACACATCGAAGCTATACGATCTAGAATATAACTTACTTGCCATTATTAACGGCATTTTATCATCGATACGGTCTCCTACATGATACTACATTAAGAAAAAGAATTGGTTCATTGAAATAAAAATTGTATTATTTAACATTTAACATTTTTCATTTGTATATACTCAACCCCCGATATTGTTAATCCAAACATTTCAAAAATATTAAACTTATTCGCTTGATACAACTAATTTAGATATTTTGATTCAAATAACAAAGATGATTGATATTTATACAGCACCCAGAAAGATGTGAATTGAATTAAATTCTCATAGCCTTTGGATCAAAGTTTGATGATACTTGGTGCAACAACTTGCTGTAATTGGTTCAAGTGTTGGCAGTATTCTATTCAAAATGTATATTCTTTTAGATCGTTAGTGATTTCATGCAACGCAACAAAAGTGCTTGAAAGAATAAATTAATGGTATTTATGAAAGGAAAGTTTAGGATTAATATTGACGGAAGTCAAATGTATCTATTAAATAACACAAATCAAAAACTAGTTTACTGTCAAGAAAACGATACATGGCAAATCAATAACTGTAGAAAATTAGAATCTCATATACTTAGCAGGTCTGTAAATAATAAACCTGAATTTTCCCATAGATGGCCCTAGTTGTCAATGTAGTTTTACCGTTATTGGCGCCGTTTTTAACTCACAACAATATAAGTTTCATACAACCAGCATAATTTATACTAGCGTTCACAATGCTTTGAGTGGTTAAAAAATTCAAAAGTGGCGATTTTGCCGTGAGAAACGAAGACCACCGAAACAGTTTGATGACGGCGAATTACAAGCATTGTTGGATGAGGATGACGGTCAAACGCAAAGATAACTCGCGGATCAATTAAGTGTGACAGGAGAAGCCGTCTGCACACGTTTGAAAGCCATGGGAAAGATGCAGAAGATGGGAAAAGGATTTCCACGTGAATTGACTGAAAAACAGCAAGAAAACCGAAAAACCACTTGCGAAATCCTGCTCGCCAGGTACAAAAGAACGTCATTTCTCCATTGAATTGTGCCTGGCGATGAAAAGTGGCTATATTTTGAAAATTTTAAAGGTAAAAGATCATGGGTAACTCCAGACGAACCATCGACTGCGAGGCCAAATCGCTATGGACGGAAGACAATGCTTTGTGTTTGGTAGGGTGAGAAGGATGTGATCTATTATGAGTCGATAAACCCTGGTGAAGCCGTTGATACTGACCGCTATCGACAACAGATGATTGATTTGAATCAAGCTTTGTGTGAAAAATGACCAGAATATCAAAAAAGGCAACACAAGCGATTATGATTCATGATAATGCACCATCACAGACAGCAAAACCGGTCAAGGAAACGATTGAGGCGTTTAGTTGGGAAATACTTTCGCATGCGGTTTACTCACCACACTTGGCTCCGTCCGATTACTACTTATTTGCATCGATGGGACACGCACTTGCTGAACAGCTCTTCACTTTTTACGAAAATGTACGGAAATGACTGGTTTGCCTCGAAAGAACAACAGTTTTTTGGCCTGGCATCCACAAATTGTCAGACAGGTAGCTAGCGATGGGCAATACTTCAAATAATATTTTTTATCGTTGTTAAATACAGATTACTTAAATACAAATTAAACAGATTGGTTTTCGATGGAGAAAAAAAAACACAATTCAACAGAAAGATATTCGTTTAGCGTCATGATATTAGATTCCAGAGAACGAATTATTTGCCAGATATCAGGAGGTTTCGACAAGAAGGACGATGAAATGATTGTTTGTATGGATGCCACCATGCCTCTAGCACAACAGCGAAAAGTTGGAATGAGAAATCCCTTGAGGGAACAAAAGAATTTGTAGCAAAAGGGCATAGAATGATAATAGTGAACGCGGGTAACAAGAACGGTTTTATCGCTAATTCATCCCTTATATTTCAATCGAGCGCTGAGACAGGGGACTATCATTCCGAAATAAATTTCGCGAATTATGTGAAGTGGTTGTAAGAAGAACTAATACCCAATTTGCCACAGCCTACTGTACTTATGATAGACAATGTGCAGAAAGACAAATCTCCTACTACTGCATCCACGAAATAGAAAGTGAAGGACTGATTACAGAAAGATGAGAGTACTTTACTCAAAAGTGAGTTGTATCGATTGATTTTATTAAATAAACCGGTATGGAAAACGTACATCATCAATGATATTTTAATTTTAAAAAAATACCCTTACCACCTCGTTGAGTGAAGAACTCCTGTATACGTATTTCGGCAACTAAGTTGCCATCCTCAGCAGAATCTACGAAGGAAGATAATGTTAGACGTCGCACTCTGGGAGATTTGCACCACACAGAACACCACTTGAATAACACTTAGAGATAGATGCCTATATGAGAGCCAGGAACATATGCTCAGAAGAACAAGATAGGAGAAAGGAGTTCCACAACATAACAAACACACTAAAAAAGAATGGTTATACGAACAAGACGCCGGCAGAAGCAAGGAAAAAATCGTGTAGCACAGCAGGACCAAGACCTAGACAAGGTGTGAACGACATCAATCCCGTATGTGAAAGGCCTGTCAGAAAAGATTAGGAGAATAGGTAACAAATACACAAAGCGACAATCCTAGCCAGAGGAACATTACTTCAAGAGAAAATTGATAAAAGCAGTATATATTGCCACAACAGCAAATGCCATAAGCACACCAAGCCTGGAAATAAAAGATGTCCGGTTACCAATGATTCAGAACTCCATAAGCAGAAAACCGGCAGAATGAATTTGGTAAGAAGCACCACTTATCAAGACTATCCTGAGGACGGCAGTAGACAAATTGTCAGATGAACAAAATCCAACAAACATGGAAATAGTCCAAATAACAACAATTCAGATAGTCCAAGTGATAAATTTTCTTTTGACGACGAATTTTAGTTTAGGTATTTTTGGTTTATGTACATAAGTACATTTTCAAGTTACATCATATTATTTAAACAAAAAGATACTCATATGAATTATTGATATCTTGTCTTTTGTTAATAGCGCTTGGTGGCGCAAAGTGACTCACCATTGATATTTGCCAGACTGTATATCAGTTTGCGGTCGATAGATATTATGCATAACAGAATATCGTTAGCGCCAACCCGCTCCGTTGTTTTCCGCAAATATTTTGGTTGATCAAAGTAAAACAAGAAATGAAAGGATCCAGGCGGCCGCTACCTACATATTTGAATCTATGCCAAAGATTATTCCGATTGACCTTGAAGCTTTAATGTCCACAAATCTTTAATAAACTTACTTGCGTGTGCTGGGTGCCGGTTATTATTGCTGCACTAGTCGGAGGCGAAATAACTTTTTCTAATTTCAATTAATTACATTATCATATATAAATATTTCTTATTCCGGTTATAAACGTCAAATGTTAAGTTTGGTAAATCGTTTTGATATGATAATAGGCATTAAATAGGAATTATACAACTCGATCTTTAGTATTTTATGTCGGTACGGATTCGCGGTTACGTCAGCAAATTCTATTTCAGTACCTAACAGGTATTTTTCTTAAATTTGTACACAACACGTTTCCATATGTTGGAATAAAACAGTGATTGTGTTAGAATTAAAAAAGAAATTGGGGTGAAAATACAGTGTGTTTCAAAAAGAATGAGATCTAGTTGCATACAAGCTCCTTGTGTAAATATGCATTGGCGGAGTTTTACCACAGCTTAAGGGCCCAAGCATATTATGAGGTCAACCCTATTTTTATTTTCGAACCGGAATAAGAAATATGAGGCCTGCGAGAGAAGCACCAGGTGGGATGAGTAGCTATGGCATGTGCCGCTCTGGGAAAATGCAAATATATGTGAATTGCTATAAAGGTTATCCACTTGCCACTATTTAAAGTATCAACAAAGTCGTAAATTTCAAAGTGACGGTAAGCGGCACATAATGATTTACAGTATAGTAAATACGTTTGAAGACATACAGAGTTGTAATTCTTTTTGAGGCGGACGGTATAACCTATAAACACAAAATCACCCTGCATACAAATGAGGTGGCACCTGTTTCGATTTTGAACAGTGTCCATTAGTAATATTAGGTTAAAATATTCCACTTGTATGTATATTATTTATCGTACCATTACGTTATTAATTATTATACATATAAATGGACAGAAACACTCGAGACAAACAAACTACTTAATAACGGATACGTCAAACAAGATGCGTCCCGTATTAAATCAAATAATGATTTTTAATAATATTAATCGGTGGAAATTTACCGCAAAATTTGAAAATCCCGCATTTATTTTAATTTAAACCAAAGTATTTTTAGCACAACACAATAAACAACTATACAGAATGAGTGCTAAAAAAAGCGATCGGTTACACGAGATTATGGTTGGAGCTGATAGTATACATACACTGCTGGCCACGACAGAGGTTGAATCCTACTAGCAATGTAAAATATCGACATAGTTGCCACACCATTATACTTATACATACGTATATATGAACTGCTAGTACGGCGCATGAGGCCAGTATCCAACAAGAGTTGTATGCGTGCTTGTCGAAGAAATCGCATGGCGTATCATTCGTCAGTCAACATAAATGGTATGCGCGAACCACCGCTATTGCGAGCATACTAAGCTAACTGCTACAACGACAACTCGTAGTATTCTATGCATCCCACCAGCGCAGCACGACTGCATTCGGGAGATTGCGTCGGTCATTCGTGATCCGCGATATGACATCGCTGCTTGATGAAATACATTACTTATAGACGGCTTTAAAGTTTCGAAATGGCCAGCGCTGTATATATTGCTCTATACCCCTAACGGAGTTTCGCCGCTTCCACAAGGAAGCTCTTCCTTCATTCTTCGACTGGATCACTTTTTTTCTGTTTTCTTCAATCATCCTACATCTTGTTCTTATTCCCGCTTTTCTTAAGTTTTCTTCTACTTCGTTCTTCCATTTAGTCCCTGGTCTTTACTCCACAAAAATGGAAAATCGCGTACACATCCTCGATGCACAAAAAATGCAACAAATTACACTACGGCAATTACACAAGAATCCCAGTTACCAGTACCATCAGGCGAGTTTATGGAAGAATATTACGTGATGTCATAGAAGACGAATACAGACCGCATGAAGAAGAAAAGCAATCCGGTTTTAGACCTGGTAGATCATGCACTGATAATGTATTCTGCATAAAACAAATTATTGGGAAGTGGTTGTTAAGAAATAGAGCCACTTTCTGTTCGTTGATCTTGGGAAATCATACGACAATGTAGGTATATCGAAGCTGTGGGACGTATTAGAACAAACCAACATTAATCGGGCATTAGTACAGGCAGTGCTTATATAAGATATGAAATGGACAGGAGAGGTAATAAGATCTTAGAAAAATTTCCCGTATTTAAAGGATTACGCCATAGATGTTGCTTAAGCCCAACTCTTTTTAAGATACACATAGCCCAAGCACTCCACCAATAGAAAAGAAAATGTAGAATGTGAATTTTAATAGATGACAACTTGTGTATTTATACACCACGGGCTTTCTATAAACTTGGGAAAAGCTCAATACCCGTGCATAGGAGGAGAAACTACTAATTTAGAACTGGAAGAAACTGACAGCGTAAAAGTATGTGATCAGTACAAACATCTGGGTATATTTTTTTGCAAAGGAGGCACATATGACGAAGAAATCAAATCCATATTAAAACAAATACCTAAATTTTTCATTGAAATTATAGATTATTTATTTCAACTTTGTATAGCCATCCATTTTTATCCTTTACATATGACATGCACTCACTACAACAATCGGTAATGCACTGTACAGCTGAACGAAAATAAAATACCGTGCGCCCACATCCGATCATGGATATGAACCCATCCATGGGTCGTCGACTGAACATAACCTGCGGGGTTATAATTGCTGAAAAAGACTACCATCTTAAGCAAGTTTTTGATTGTGATCACACCGGTCTTATGCGGAGAAGAATGTTGCAGCGCACTTACATTCATAAGACTGTGAGGAAAGCACCAGACTTTAAAACAATTAAGGACAGGCTGACGTTGGTACTTTGTAGAAATGCAGCTGTTGATATGATTAAACCTAAACTTGCACAGAATCTGGTCTTAAAAACAAAGATAAAAATTGTCTACCTGAGTAGTTGATCCCGCCTTATAAGTATTAAGATATCTTTTTGTTATTATCAATTCTGTATTTATTTAAAGCACATTTTCTTGTTGTGTATGCGCCAATTGTATAATTATTATTTAAGTTAAATTTTATTTATGTAACGGCATAATTATTTTAAATAAACATTATACAGCACGTTTTTTCCCGCTTTAATTTTGCTTAATGTTTCATATTTAAGACCCAGCGTGTATAATTTTATAGCTCTCTTGTTCATTTTAGTCGTTTTCCAGGAAATATCAGCGCAGTTTTCACGTACAAATGGAAGGGGGAAGAAATGGCCAGTTACTTGGAGAACGATAACGAAGTCTTTGTAGAAATTACGGTCGGAAGCGAAGAACCAATCAAACATACTGCTTTAAATCGGTGAGTCGAATCTTATATCACAAATGTACAGGTCCTCCTCACTTAACGATCGAAATCTATTTTTACCAATCGACCTTTAAGCGAAGAACTTATTCGTTAAATTCATAATTTCCACCGTCATCTATGGTGTGAATTTGAGAAACTTTAAAAAAAGGTTTTTCTGCGACTTTGGATTTGGTCGTAAATTTGAAGTGTTCGTTAATGGATGAGCACCTGTATGAATGTCGTCATCGTAGTTGTAAATAAATATTTGTGTTACAACGTTTTGGAAGAGGAAAATGTTGTGTTTGTTTTGGTTCAGAGATAAGAAAGCAATTAACATTACTTAATCTTTTAATTTGGTGGCAGGCAACAAAATAAAAAATACATTTTTATTGCTAGACGCTATCAATGTACTTAAACTGTTTTATGTTTAGTACAGTTGTTTACATTTTAAATAGAACGTAACGTCGTTCCTTAGTGGAACAACAAACACACTAAAGATAAATAATTAATAACATGAAGCGGTTAGTTAAGTCATGCAATAATAAAACTGAGAATTTTTCACAAAACGAAATAACTAATACATAACTGATACTAATATTATATGTATGTTGTATTTGCCGAAAATTAGTAACAAATATGTCTTTAATTACTTTAAAATGTATAATGTCCGTTTTGCTAAAATTATTGATAAATCCCGTAAAAGGTTCAGCATCGGCAACCTAAACCATTTAACTATGAGACAATGTTACTTTCTCTAGACTGTACAATAGGAAGCTAGCCTATTGTGCATCCAAAAACGGAAAAGAAAAAGAGGCATTAGACAAGTATTTAGACAGATGACATTAACTTTTCGGTACAGTTGATTCTGTATCAACTAAACGGTTTATTAAGTGAATTAGATTATTAGATGTCACACTCGATCGATTCCTTACGAGAGATTTAACTACATGTAAATAAAAGCTCCCTCTGGACGGAATTAGCAGTACTACTATACATATCAGATTCCAAAATATTCTTGTATGAGCCTACAAGCTATATTCAACGAATTCAACACATTATTTAAAAAAAATATTGCTTCATACAAATACACTATTGTTTAGTTAAAGATATGATTTGAAACATATTGTATACATACAGATATGTTTGAACATAAATAAATTAACTGTACCTCCAACCTTAAATTGTACTTATGCTTAAGGGCAATAAATAATTTTATCAGCTCATTTAATAGCCTACATCCAGCAATTTAATTTTTCCTTTCAATTTTTAAAATCGGCCTATAAATAAAGACGATACGGACTCGTCTTTTTTTTTTATATAAGACAGCCTGTATAAAGATCATTTGTTCTCCAAAAGTTGCCCCCTTCGATCAAAAGCCAACGCGTCCCAGAGATTTGGTAAAAACTCTTAATTCTTAAATATCCACCCTGTTTCGTTTTTCCACGGACAACCTGTATAATTGGCACAGCCCTACATTGAAAAAAAAGAATTCCCGTATTTAAGTATATCTAATTCACCACTTTAAAATAAAAACTACAAAAATTTTATCCAACTACCTCAAGATATTTTTACGTTAATGACCTTATTTTAAGATGTTTAATCACCCGTTGAATATACTTTTTTTTCTTCTAAATTGCTTATTTATTACTAATACACAGTATCGGGAAATCCACACCACACAAATTGATTTAATAAAATTCGGGACATACATATGTTTCAAGAGCACGTCGGCACTCATTTACAATTTACAATTACTGCTGAAGGCGCCGGTATTGTTTAGTTGGTAACTTATTTATTCAAGGCCACAAAATATATATATTTTAAATATCATTTTTATCTACCTATTTTGCCTCCAAAATTTATTTATCTTTCTTTACTTTCGGGAAGTGGTTGACAATGAGAGCCGACGAGCTCTTGAAACATATGTACCGAATTTTATTAAATCAATTTGTGTGGGGTGGATTTCCCGATACTGCGTATTAGTGATACCAGCCCACAGTCCTTAAAATTCTTTCATGCTAATTTAATCTGGTGCGTACATAATTTTGATCATCTTGTATACCAAAATACCATGTATCACTGTATGGTAGCGTAATATAATTAACTAAACGAAATGTCTTTCGAAATTAAAAATACAAAAAAAACTGCCGTAACCGTAGCATTCAAGGCCCATACGATGTAATAAAGAATACATTATAATACATGGATTTAACTACGTGATCAATACGTTACCGTCTAAAGTACCTGCCTGTCAAGGTTTCACGTTTCTTTTATGTTCGTAACCCAGCAGATTTTATGTTACAGTGTTGGTAAACACTAAATACTTTTAAGTACGGAATCAATTATGTATGTAGAGTACAGGTGCTTCTATCGTTCAGCAAATACATTTAGCAAATGCTGTTGCTCGTATGCACATTTTAGAACTGTTATTATATTGTTAATGCGAAATCGTATGTACATAAATAAATCAATATTTGCAAAGTTAGTAATTATAGTGATAATACAGATAAGTAAGTACCAGCAGATGGTACTTACAATTAACTGCATGTAAACAAAACCGTTACGTTACTCCCAGATTTTAGGACTAAATGAGTCATTTTTTGCATTGAATATTTTAAACACCTGCAGCAACTCTTTAATTTACAATTATTACTAAAGGCCCCAATATTCTTTAGTTGGTAAGTTATTTATTCAATGCCACAAAATATATATTTTTTAAATACCATTTTTATCCACCTCCAAAATTTATTTATCTTTCTTTACTATATTTACATATTTTTTTTAGATTGGGATAAGATAGTATCTGTTCAAAAATAGCTGTTTACTTGTTTCTCTCACCGTTTCAAATTTTTTATAATCTCCTTAATACAGAGTGTAACCACAAAGGATTGTAAATAGAGATGCTCAATTTGCGCCAACAGCCAGTGGTGGGCGCATAAAAGTTTACACATAAAATAAATGCTTAGAAATAAATTATGATTTGTAATCCGTGAAAGCAGAAGCAAACTAGATAACAATTTAATTTTGCAATTTACCATAAAGAATCATATACAGACACCACAATACACAATTCATCAGCACATCCTTTTTCCAACAAAAGTTAGCAGTCTATCATTCAGATCTACATAGATTAATTACTTATCCTCTCTCGAAAGTAAACTTTGATAAAGAATTTAATTTAATAAAACAAACTGCAGTTAATAACGGACAGTTCCGAATTAATAGACATCACCATGTTGAATAAGAAATTATTAATTAAGAAATGTTATCACTATCTTTTTAAGAAAACCAAACATTAATGTTAATATCTTGTTAACATTTATTAGAAACACTAATACATAGAATTTAAAAAAATCTGGTGTCTATAAGTTGATGTGTGGATGCGGCAGTTGTCAGACCTTCCGGTAGATAACCTTTTGGTTATCTACCATTTTCCCAGTGAAAATATCGCGCTGCCCGCTTTAGTAAATAAAATTGGTTTTCATCAAAAGAATGATCTGGACCGCTGATAACGAAGCGGTACGATTGTGCTTCCCCGATTTATATCTACATTTGGCATGTTTAATCCCTTCCATTGCTTTAACTTTTTATATCAAAATTTGTACAGAGGGTGCAGCACAGATTAATAAAAGGTTTGACTTGGACACCTCCGTCTTGAAATCATTCAGGCTTGTAGATTAGAGGCAATATTGGCGAATGCTACGTAATTCAGGATTTAAGTATGACGAGAGAGGCCCAATTCCTAATAATAGAGTTCTGGGATTAATATTAGAAGTGAGTGTTGCGAAATGATACTCAAATCTACCCTACTTTGAGGTAATTTTGCTTGAAATTTGCCCCTTCCCTCTATTCCTTTATAACTGTTATGATGCTATATCAACATATTTTGCATAGCTGTTGCTTGCTGCCTACCTACCGCTTAGGTTTTTCAAATCTACCGCTTTTCACAAAATGTGCCTGGTAACACTGGGATATGTTGTTCACATTGGTAGAACTTTTGAAAAAAAGAATTGTCGAATACTACGTCTCGCACAGATATAAAAAGCCTGATTCTACTTTCGCCAACCATGTAATAGAACAAAACCATACTTTTAATTGTGATTTCAAAATTTTACTTATTGAAAACAAAGGTACTAAACCTGTTGGAATGTTTGCTAATTAATATATTTATTACTTGACGATCAATTAGAGTAACTAGAGTAATTGTACCAGTTTTGAATTTAAAAAATCGTAAAATCTCTTCCAAATCCCTCTGTCGTGCGCATCCTGTTCCGTGTCACCACTCCAACCGTCCTCACATGTTCATTAACCATCTGTAACCATTTTTTCTGGTTCATAATTTTTTTCTCCTCGTACCTTCTCCCTCCATTAGATCTCTCATAGGCCATCTATCCATTCCCATTCTTGATATATGTCTCAACTATCTGGCTCTTTGTGCCTTAATTATCTGGGTAATCGATGGTCTGCTACATATTTGCATTATTCCCATGTTTGTGCGCCTTCTCCATTCCTATTCTAACCTTATCCCACCAACAATTGTCCTTAAAATATTTCTTTCCCAAACTTTAAGGCTATCCTCTCTTTTATTAATGATCTACGTTTCAGGCTGTTGATCGTATTACAGTTTGGTAAATTTTGCATTTAGCGGCTATAGATATGGTCTTAGCTTTGCCTCCTTTTATTCTATGCTCTATTTCTTGCACCTCATCTCCCCTACTTGTTAATATAACTGTTTCAACCTTTTCAACTGCATATGTTTCATTGTTTCTGGTTGTAATGCTCAAAAAATTCTCTTCTTCCACCTCGTTATCTTATAGCCCATCCTTTGATTTTTTTCTCAAGAGCATGAATACTCTAACTCTCTTCTCGTTCTTGCCATCAATACCACATCGTCATCGTAAGCCATTGACATTTGTTGTTATATATTAAACCTCTATTTCACATTTCCTCAAAATCATCTCCAATAGTGTCGTGGACAATGGGTCTCCTTGTCTAAGGCTCTGCGTACAGAAAACAACTTATTTTCTCATATCTATAAAACATTTTGCCTGATTCCATCTATACTAAGGTATAAATGTCAAATTAATTAAACTTTATATTGTTTAAATCGTTGCATTTATTAATAGATGGTATGAATACTTTTGTCGCTTACGGTACATTCGTATGTTTACTACATAGTCGCAACTAACGTAGAGGTTAAAGAAGCGTATTTACTATCTTTTTGACGATGAAAACAACAATTAAATGGCATTGTGAGAATCGTAAGAATTAACGAAAGGATACTAATTGTCAATGAAAAATATGAGGGCCACATAAAAAATTTCATTGTTAAAATAACTTATCTTAACGCACAGGATAACAGAGTACGAATAAATGTGAAAATAGTATAGGTAAATGTTTTTTACGTATAGGTATAATACTAGTTGTAAGGAATAAATGTTTCCCTTCCCTATGGCTTTCCTATGGTATTTTTCGACACGACCCGTGTATACAATACATTTGATGATACCAAAGATATGCAATGTAACACCCAGCGAATCTATAAATATATATTCATATACAAACAACGTACATACATACATCCATACGAAGTAGTAAACAATAGCTGATGCTACTACCTACGTAATAATTCAGATAAAAGTGGCGTAAATCAAAAAGGCAGTCATCTCCAGCATATGCCGTCTTTATCTATCCATTTCAATGCACGTTACTGACTCAAATGAGACATAAGTCGACTAAGATTGGCTATTTAGTCGCTGTGCTAATATCGCGGAGGATAAGTTGTTATAATCATACGTAATATGACAAAAATCGTATGGTGTTTGTTTTAAAACGAAACGAAGATTTTAAATTGTATTTCTTAGTGAAAATGGTTTGTTGAAACTTACTGAATACTTTTATTTTTAGTTTGATTGTGGCTGTGTTTGTAGATATAGCAATAAATAACACAAACTTCGTTTATATTACCGCATAACTTCGTTAAAGATGAGTGGATTTTATACACAATTTGAGTCGTACGTATTTTAATTCTATTATTTTACATTTCTTTTTTACTATTGCATCAACACCTTTATTATACCGAGTGCACGCACACGTGCTGCGCATAGGGAGCATAATGTGTTGGGCAAGAATCTCCGATCTTTCTGTGTATTAGATAAAGATGAAGCAAGCCATACATTCGCCAGCATCCGCACATCAGAGTAATGCGTATTCTGTTGTAACAAACTAAAGCGTTAGCCGCTTCGTTTACTCTTTACTAAACTTATCCGCAGCTGGCGAGAATTCACTCTGTATACGCAGGCTTAAGTTTTTTCTATAAAAAGAACTCTAAATAGGGCCAGATGGACGTTCGATCGATCGACTTTTTAATCAAAGGTTTATCTTATCACTGATGACAATTAACATTTGTGAATTGTCATTTTTTTAGCAGGTGACGTCAAGTGCTCGAGAATGACACGGTAATTTTAATGTCCAAAAATCATTTCAGACGAACAACTAAGTATTTGATATAATTTTAAACTATTGAAAAGTTATGATTTTATATTTGAAAAAATACTATAATGTTGCATCATACTTGTGTATACAGGTAGTAACACGTAAACGGTTCATTAAAAAATATGGCAAGGAATCAAGTTTGGATGCTTATCTTATGAAAAATTTCTTGGAACATAGAACTCGATAAAATTTTAGCCTCCTCCAATTTTTTTTAATTTAGAAATTTTTGTTTTAATAAATATTCAATATTTTACAAGTCATATCCATGATATGGATTTAATTTTGCTATGGGGCAAAGTAGGAAGTCATAGGTATCAAATTCCCTCAAAAGAATCAAACCAAATTTTACAAGTTTGTTCATAGGTCGATGTCAAAAATCGTATACCTTTAACATTAGGAATTCTAATGGAATTCCAATATATTCCCAATTATCCTTCTCATTATTAATAGTATTAAAGGTTTGACAAGCATTTTTAGAGGTTTTTGAAATATGAAGCATTATTTGCTCAACTGCATACATTTAGTAGGTTGTGAAAATGACAAGTAGTTTTGACAGTGAAGGTATTGTATTTGTTTTTGTAATGAAACGATACCCTCAGAAAACAATAGATATGTGACCATTCTGTTATTCTGTGGTAATACTTTACACCTATGTAGATATTATATTAAATACAACACAGCTAATTATGCAACTGCATTAGTAGCTACAGACCCTCCCACCTACAGACAGCTATTTCGGGCTACCATTTCCTCATCAATGTACGACGGAGAGTGCCTGCAACTTTTTCAGCATACTGTATGCCTTGATGCTTGTATTAGAGCGCATTTTGAACACGTTTTATGAGCCATTTTATCCTGTCTTGCCTTCATCGGTCCTTATCAGGACCACCACAAATGGCAAAAAACAACTGAAACATATTGACACAAATAACATTTCAAATATTACTTATTTCTACATTCTGTTATTTACTCTCAGCTGTATATTTACCTTTGAACAGAGAGAAGGCAGGTAACTGTTTTTACGTCTTATCTCGGTTTTGATCTTGCGTAAATAAACAGCTCCATTAACTATTTAAGTCCAGGAATGTTATTTATTTTTTACTTGCGTGTCGCTGAACTTGAATCCTCCGCATTTTTATTCTCTAACATACGATAAACAAAGATATGGGAAAACATTTTGGCAAAAAAATTGGAAATCATTCAAGAACTCCTATTTTTTTTCAATTTGCGATTAGACATTTATCGGTATTTCTCTGCCTATTATTGCTAAAGTGTAATTCGGGGGTATACCGTGCATACTATGTATTTTATAATAACAAATTTCATTAAAATCTTATTTTACTGGTATAAAATAGTAGGATACGGCGGCTTGAAATAGTAAAACTAAAACAAAAAATACCCTGACCACCTTACTGAGTGAAGATACATATTTCAGCAACTAGGGTGCTTTCGCGTTTAAAATCCATGGATTGAACTAGATTCATGTGACGTCACCAAGGTTAGACTGTAATAATGAACGGAACGGATTTCTATGAGCACATCTCTGCTGTCATTTGGGGTTATGTCGGTTTTCTAGTTGTGTTTTATGTGTTAGTTAGAAGCACAAACCTTTGACTAAAATATAAATTT
>JARFOC010078020.1:0-15151 GCA_031763485.1 Osmoderma eremita
TCATATGTTTGCTCGATGGCTGAAATCCTACTTGTTGGAAAATGCGTTTTATACTGTAGACGAATTCTTTAATGCATATCCTATAATATATTAACTGTTTGTTACTCATATTCTGTATAATATATATTTCAAATTAGAATCAGGAGAATTTACTCAAGCCGTGAATGCGAATGCGTTTATGCAATGTACACATATGTATTGTAGTATACCTGTTTCTTGTGATTTCAGATGTTGTTTTGTTTGTTATTCGCGTCAATTCGTGTTTTGTTTCATACTTTTTATGTTACGTATATTTTGTGACGATACTTGTAATATTTTATTACAAATATATCTATCTATCTGAATAAATATATCTATCTATCTATCTACTACGTACAGTTTAAATTATCGCTATAAAATGATCAAGTGAAAGAAATGGTACATCCTCCTTCTCTACAAGTATTCATTGGCTAGTTGCAGCTTCTATGTTGTGGCTGTTTGTTCATTGAATTATTGTAACTCGTACGCTGTTCAGACAGTTCTAAAATACTATATAAGTTTGTGTAATATACTACATCTCTCCTCCTCCTTTTCATACTTGTAATATATTCTTGTAACCATATACATCAGTCGTCCACAATAACTTTGCTCTTAATAATGTCGCTTACACTCCTTAATGTTCCGTAACTCCATCAGTGAGTTATATTAAAAGAAATCCTTTAAACATTTGTAACAATGTAAACTGTCCCGATTGAGTCCACGTGCCTGTATTCACCCATATTGATAGTATGTGTTTGTACGGATTTGAGCACAACCTTTCAAATGTGCAAAGCTGCGAAAATGAGGAGAATGAAGCTTGCCCTTGACCACTTTGAAAAAGGAATTCCAACTTTGCGTATTAAAAAAAAGCACTACCGTGAGCCTTTGCACAGCTGCCTTCATTCCACGAATCTTGATCCATATCTTTTGTACTAAATTTACTACCGGCATGGTAGGTCAATGAATCGCCGGCATCACCCTTATATCCTCCTAACACTTTTAAAGGATATCCTTCTACCACGGAACCAACACTGAAAATATGGTAATGTGCATGTACCTTTTGTGAATTGAAATCTTCCAGCTCAATTAAGAGTTCGCTAACATCGTGCCCTAAAATAATAATAATTTTCTTAGTATACCTCCAAAAATAGTTAATTTCAGGTTTCGTGCTCAGATCAGAAAAACTTAACTAAAAGGTATTAGACAACATATAAAGAAAGGTACTCTGCTAGGGTTGTCTGATGAATTTAAATGATATTTTTATTAGAGAAACAGGTTTTTAACGAGTCAGTGGATATACATACATAGATCGAAATACACATTCGGGAGCATTTATTATGCAACTTAGTGCACCTGTTTGCTGGTTTTATATGCTTCAAACGCAAGCTGTTACTGAAATGCATATGTGTAGATTAAGACATGCTCTGATGCGCAAGGTTTCGTCACTATTTATCGGAAAATCAATTGTAGTTTTTTCGGCAAATAATTTAATTTTATTAATAGGTAGACACTTATAAGTAAAAGGTTTGAAAAGTTTCAACATATTAAAACACAAATTTTACTACGATAAATAATCAATTGTTTCTAGATACTCTTATAAGGTTTCACGATTGAATTTGTTAAACTATACTAAGGGATGCCTTTTATATTTCGGGAATACGTGTTCCAGGTGCTGCCACCTGACACCTGATGCCTGTATGGTAAATTTGAGACTTTTCAGACACAAGCGATATTTATGTTAATTAAAGTGGGTTAAAAAATCATCTCGGCCAAAAAATTGAATTAAGTCGTGAACATTTTCGTATAGCTATTTTTTTTACAATTTTCGACGTGTATTATATCAAAAACAGTGCATCGATGAACTTAATTCGGCATTTGGCAATGAAGCACCACAAAAAGCCAGTGTATACCGGTGGTAGGCCTGATTCAATAGTGGCCGTGCTTCACTCACTGACGAATTTCATGAAGGCCGTCCAAAATCAGTTGTTCCGAAAAACATCGATGCTGTCCGTGAAGTGATATGGCAAGATCGGCATATGCCGTATCGTAAGATTGAGGTATCCTTGGGTGGGTCCAGCATACGTTCAACATTGCATCAACATTTGGCCATCAAAAAAATTTGTTCGCGTTGGATTCCTCACAATTTGACAATAGGTCAAAAAAGGGCTCCTGTGGATTGGTCGAACGAAATGCTCCAAAAATACGATCACGGTACTTCAAAACATGTCTATAACATCGTAACAGGTGACGAATCATGGGTCTATGCCTATGAGCCCGAAAGTAAGCAGCAGTCGACTGTATGGGTCTTTCAAGATGAGCCAAATCCAACAAAAGTTGTTCCCGCACGAAGCACTTCGAAGCAAATGGTCGCCTGTTTCTTCGGAAAAACCGGATATGTGGCAACTGTACCATTCGTGCAACGTCGGACGGTCAATTCTGAATGGTACACAACCATTTGTTTGCCAGAAGTATTTGGAAAAATAAGGGGGACCAACCGCCGAAGACGGATAATTCTCCACCCGGACAATGTGAGCTCTCACATCGGCTCAAACAAGAGAGTTTTTGGCAACTGTAAAAGTTGAATTGATTGGTCATCCGCCGTACAGTCCTGATGTGACACCCAATGACTTCTTTCTGTTTCCGCACATCAAACAAAAATTACCTGGTCAACGTTTTTCGACGGCTGAAGAAGCGTTGATGATTTCTAAATGCATATTTTGGAGGTGCTTCAATCGGAATGAAAAAGTGCTTCGAGAACTGGTCCAAGCGCATGCAAAAGTATATTGATCTGCATGGAGAATATATTGAAAAACAATAAAGCCATGTACTATGATTAATTTTAGTTTCTGTTCCCTATTCCCGAAATATAAAAGGCATCCCTCCTTATATTGAGCATACAGATATATTAAATTACATCAGCATTATCGAAATTTTCTGAATAGCTTCGCCACCGCTACCTATGTAATAACTATACTGCCGACAGTAAAGACAGTAAGAAGTTATTGGCAGAAAGCCAGGTTTCTAGTATCTCCTAGCTAGCAGATACCAGGAACCTGGCTTAATTCATGCAATCTGTAATATGTCGTAATACCTGTTAAAGAGTGTATGTTTTCCAATCCCAACCAGAATTCCCCACCCACGTTACCAAATCCATATTTATAATCCTGCCAGTTTAAGTAAAAATCCTGGTCACCATTATTTCTATGTTGTATAACAACCCAGCCACCACCCATTGTCTCCATATCGCAAAGTACCATCATAGATTTCACAGAATATTCTGGCTGAATTTCATATATTCCCGTTACATTGTGAGATAATTGTACATCCCTGCAGTGTTTTGGTAACGAAGAAATAGTTGGGACAGATGAACATGTTTGTATGGGGCGATCAGTTTTTAGTTCCAAAAGACCAGTATTAAAAATTTGTTTCGTTAACAATTCCTTATTTGCTTCAAATATATGCCTAAAACGTGAAAGATAAAGGATTGTACGGGTTTTGATTACTTGTTTTAAAAGGTACTTACTCTGTTTGATTAGTAAGTTTAGTGATATTATTTCTGATGTGCGTAAAATCCCCATTTAACACTCTCATTGCAGCAATCATAATCTTGACACCTTTAGTCAAAGTATCTACTCGACTCTCTAAATTGCCATTGTTTCGTTGAATAGGTAAGGTTTGGTGCGTTTGCTGAGTAAATCTTTGCATTTCAGCTTTTAGTGTTT
This sequence comes from Osmoderma eremita, assembly GCA_031763485.1. Taxonomy (NCBI): domain Eukaryota; kingdom Metazoa; phylum Arthropoda; class Insecta; order Coleoptera; family Scarabaeidae; genus Osmoderma; species Osmoderma eremita. The sequence continues at coordinate 3,741 of JARFOC010078020.1, forward strand.
CCAGAATTGAATGGACTTCTGAGCTTTGCCATTCTAATCCTCGAAGTAGTCGATTTGTCTCACGAAGTTCCGAGTTTATTTTCTCGGAGTTTTCACGAACCTCCACTTCTAAGCGCGTTAGGCGATACTCCACTGTGTTATCAAAATTCCGATTTGGTGATATCACATGAGAAGTTTCCTATAAAAGATAAAATAAATTTAATAAAACATTATGTAGGTAATTTAAATACGGAAAGAAAAAGAAGCGGTATCAACAGAAAAAAGCAGACCCATGGCTGCAGTCCGTAATAATTCAGATAAAAAAAGTATTTTCGACAAATTTATAGGATAGCATTTTCAGCTATACTGCGTAATCTCTTTTATAATAATATTGTCTTGATTCAGAATAATAATAATATAACAAGAATATAATTCACGAACTATTCACAGGCAGAGATTCAGTGGCGTCGTTATCACGACCGCGCTTCCATCTCTCAACCTGTTTCAAGTGATTACACTTACACTACTCAAAGAAGGTACAAGCAGTAGACACAGTCTTAAATTATAAATAACAAACAACTATGCTGTGAGTTAAATGAAAGTATAGTCTTCTTTTCTTCCTAAGAGTTGCAACCCACAAATAAGAGCATAAATAAAAAAGAAAATCTAATCAAAACTTAATCGAGACTGACTCCACCGGTACTAGTAGTGCGTACTGAATATCCAAAACTGTTATAATACTTAATTTCGTCGTATGAAAAGTACTTTTATGGTGGCGGTTACACTGGATCAAATTTCGTACGAAAATTTGTTCGTACGAAATGGTATTGTTCTTACGAAATATTATGACAAAGTAGTTATATTATCAGGCGCGAAATTGTATGCGAATGCGTTCGCGGTTAGTTACTTTATACATATAGATATACATACTCGAAATTACGAAAGATAAGCCCTCGGTTATCATTTATTTTCCTTAAAATAGTGCAGGCGTCTTTATTATTTCTTTTTCTGAATTTTTCAATGCTACTATGACCAATTGCGGATAGATATTCATTGTCGGTCACCGTTTATATATTTCCTTTAAGATTGTAGCGTATTGTATGTCGACTTAAGATACTTTGAGATAGTTATTTATGATTATTTGTATAGTATAGTAGTATTGGTATAGTATTATATAGTTTTGTTTTCTTTTTTTAACTTGTTACATACACACTTATGTCATCAGTAACTAATAAAATTACTATTATTATTTCTTCTTGGTCTCGGCGTGTTCATTTCCAGCCGGCGCTACTCATCTGTCGGGATCAAACCTTGACCTTAAGTACAGATGACAGTCTGTCCGAGAACTTTTCTGATTATGCGGGCCGTGCCAAGTGTATTGAACTTTGAGCGGTGATATGCGGCGGAGCCCAGAGCGTGGGAGGCATAGCCCATGATTTAAACTTAAATCTATATAATACAAACTTTTGCTAGAAAATGTCTATAGCAGGAGCCATAAAGCAATATGCTTTACATGCTCACGGACAGTCAAGAAGCCTTAAAGGCATTGGCATCATATCGGATAACTTCCTGGTGTGAGTGCTGGCGCCTGGAGAAATTGCAGGCAATGACCTTGCGGACCGACTAGAAAGACCTCCGAAATGACCTATATTAGACCTGACCCAGTTCTTCGGATCACAAAAAATGCTGCGCGTAGTGCAGTGGCTGAGTGGGTGACTGAATATCATCAGAAACACTGGCACCATGTGGCAGGAGAGAAACACAGTGAACAGATGATCAAAAGGCCATCACAACATTTAGCAGACCCCAGATTAGGGTGATGACGCAAATAATCAGAAAACAACTGAACCTTCCTCTTCATTAGGGATTCAATCAAATCAAATAAAATCAAATACTCGGACACTATTCTGACAGATAACTACACCTCGGCTTATTACCAACCAGCCCATTCAATATAACAACCAACACTACAATTTCTCTATCAGTTTAGTCCAACTAAAATGTTGGGCCCCATCATATCACTTAACTGCATTTACTCCTTACATCAGATCCTGCTTAGAAAGAATTAGTATTGAAGACTAACGAGCAAGCAGCATTTTAATACTTGTTCCAATTACATGTCAGGGATATAGTTACAGTCCGAATGGTGGTTAAACAATCAGTAGTTAAGAGAAGACTATAAAAAAACGAATAAAGTTATATTCTTGGGAGTAAAAGTATTAAGAAACATCTTCAATTAATTTAAAGGATACGTAAACGTACGTCATTAATTCAGCCTTATGTGCGCACATGTATTTCACCATCAGTACACAAAATGAAAACTGTAACTTTTGAATCAGTAAAAGTAACATAAATCGCAGAAGATTATAAAGGTATCTAATTTCTAAAACGTTATTAACATTTTCCCAGCCTATTAAAAAAAATAATCTTGAAGATGGCTATGTCGTATAAGAAGAATTCATTATTGAATTGTATGTGCACTAAAAGTAACAATAGCAATGCTACTTTGGTAGCACGTTGCTAAAATGAAAAACAAATGTTTTTCAGCAATATGTTCCACTGAGACAATATCTGGATTTTCAAGACGTCATAAACTCCAAATTGCACATTCTACCCATTTAATCAGGCTTGTATTTTCTATCCTTGTAATGATACCCATAATGGCCAATATCGTTCCTGGAAATGGCAGCATTATTACTAAAGTAATAACTTTATTGAAAAAGAAGAAGAATTGCTATCCAACTACTAAACATGTAATTTAAAAAATCTGAGAATATCGCGTTTGTAAAATACCCAGGCAATACACTTCCGTTTATTGAACGTATACATTAAAACTTTTGCTGTTTTAATATATATATGCATTTTACACATATAAACTCTCGGGGTGCTTATATAAACTTTTGCGTAAATTAACTATAAACTGTTTCAAGAGTGAAAACGAAGGCTTCCACGGCCAGAGCCAACATAAGATAAACTTCTTCCGGGTTTGGACGTTGTCATCTTAAATAAAGAGGATCTTGACGTTTCGCCCACAGAGAAAAAGTTGGCTCGATAACTTTAACATGTCAACCACGTCAGAAAACGGATGTAAACATGTTGAAGAAAGGTGTGAACCACGCCAGAGGCGAAACTAACATGGTGAAGAGTAGTCGGTCACGGTAACTCAACATGTAAACCATGCCAAAGAACTGCTGGCTAACGACTAGCTTTATGGAGAGATGGTCATGGGTAACTTCATCTATTCGGAACAGTAGAGGGTGGCGCCACCTGCTTTCTTACAGTACTAGACTCAGATACATAAGCGAGGAAAAGAACAAGTTGTTATGGGAGCAAGTAAGGGGTAATTCGGCAAAAATAAAAGTTCAAAACTGACAGTAAAATAAAATATTGTCCGAAATTTGTCAAAGTCAATTTACAAAAACGTCGGCTTGATACACTTTAGGTATCTCCGACAATAAGCCGGACATTTAACGGTAAAATATACATAAATAAACACAACAAATCGTAAATCGGTCTGTTTGATCGATGGACGATGCACATATATGAAATAATACAGTAACTACGTTGATGGATTTACAGGAAAATATGTCTAATAAACAAGTATTACGCAATCTTGACACAAACAACAAAATATATGAATGAATATGCGCTCAATTAAAAGTATGCACGTGGTTGTATAAATAACTCAGGGCAAACAATGCCTGAAACCGCATTAAGATGTGCAAAAAAACGTGAGCGGTCGTGTATATGCGCTAGGTCGAGCTACGATTTATAAGCGGCGGGTTGAAATACAGTAGGCAACATTAGAATTTCGGATATCCGAGGTTCTTCACAGGGTTCATATATTAAATTCTACTACGTTATTGGACGCTTTGCTAGTATTGTGACAAGATACGTTATGTGAAACTAACAGAAGTGATTAATTGGTAACACTGATATTGAATTTACTTATGCAAGATCGTTCGATCAGAATCGTAAAATACTAGAAACGTTAATTGGAATTGACAATGAATTTACTAATGTTCAATATACAATTGCACAGGTTTAAATAATAAATCAAAATTTCTTGACGTTAATTAAATGAAATGCCGTTAACTGTCAAGTCTACATTTGATTTCCGCCCGGTGTAGGTGGCGTGGAATGGCGCCGCAAATATTGGCGTTGACTCCAAGATATGTGTGAAAAATAATTAAATGCAGACTCTTCTTTTGTAGCGAGGGTGTCCAGATTTTCACAGCTACTACGACTTCGTCGCGAAGAAGGAGACTGGATTCGGTCAAACGAGTGTTTCAACATCGCCACGAGACGCCTTTGATTTCAGAATCGTTCATAGAAAACAGCAATAGATAATCTCAGAGATTCTTCTGGAAATTTTGTATCTCAGTCGCCACAGACTAATAGCGCTACACGGTAATGCACAATACTGATTTTCTTAACAACACATTCATTGGGACCTTTCCCTACGCTAAGGAGCACGTACAACCTGTGTCGCTTGCACAGAGAACAACGATATTACGGAAAACGGACGCTCTTATCCAATCAATCATCGACTTCGATCGACGCGCACAGGGTAGCATTATACCATTCGCCGGAGTGATCGCGTGATTCAGATAACCAATGCGTTAGTGCTAAAACTTAATCATAATTGTTCGCGGAAGGGTAGTTCGCGCGTGAAGAATGCTAGTAGCATTGAATACATACAAATTGGGGGATCGCAAGCTGTTGAAATGTTCTCGCCCTAATACAAGCAGGTAAGAAATGCGGGGATACTATGGTAAATAGTTCGGCGGCGTAAGGCGGAAAAATATTCCTAGTTAATTTTAATTATCTATAAACTATTTGAAAACCTAAAATTTTGTCTTTTTGGATTTGTGATAGAAATTTTTTATAAAAAAGGAAAAAGTGCAAAGCTTGTTAACTTGAGACATTTATAATAGAAAGAATATATGTTTAATGTTGTTTTATTATTGGAAATGGTGAATGGCCGAATGAAAGTGGATCCTTCCTTCCCTTTGCATATGAGATTCCCTTTTTATAGATAGTTTGCAATCACATTTTATCGAGTTTAGATATATTGCAACAGCTACAACATACAAATGCTATTTTCAAAATTGCATGAAAATTTATATATAAGCAGGTACATTACGTATGCTTAAGTCTGGTTTTCTTGCGTTGCACCTAATTAAAGGAAAATCATTTGGAAACATTATAAGATTAAGCTCATTTTCAAGACATTTTGGGAGCGTCCTTATTTAACCATTTTCACTACATGCCATTTTTGGAACGTTCTTTAACGGCGCGGCCTAGGAAGATGACGGATTGTATTCAAGATCAAAACGAGACTCCGCGATAACAATACAAAAATCAGCTGTTGTCCTTTCTGTAATCACGGTTTGCAATAGGCAAATGCAAAGTGCAAATTAAGTATGCCATTTTCCTGTGTCAGCGAGAGCGGTTATGGAGGAGTATTTATTAAAGTACAATAAATAAATCAAGTTTACCAAAGCATGAAACTAAACGCGGCTGGATTGTATATAGTCCAATTTTATAATATATTAGGCAGTGATGTAAAAAAAAGGACAATTGAAATACTACTGTCATAATAATATAAAAATAATGATTTTGTCAAGTTATTATTGAGTTTGTATTAAAAACAAATACTAAATAAATGCATTAATAGTATATTTCAAGCCAAGGAAGGAAAGTGCCCTATTGCAGGCCGCCGGCAAATATTATAAACCGAGCAGAAGGCGAGGCTTGTAATTGCCCAAGGCCTCCATTAGCACATTCCTCGCGTGGCTTGAATACAATTTTTTCCCAGCCAGTCCAATTTTAACTAATTTTGTCTAAAAACAATAAAAACGTACCTGTGAGCGACATGATAGATAGTAACCCTAATCCGTCAAATATTTAATGGAAACGGTCAACTTAGCCTGTGACTTGCCTGCGACTATGATGGATGCAGTAATTTCATTGGTCAATCTTAAATGTATTGTTTTATCATAAAAATGCCACCTACTTTCCGCCCTAGGGCAGAAAAGTAGAACTTTCCTCCCTCAAACGAGGGAGCAAAAGTACAACTTTCCTACCTGCTGGGAAAAAAACATATTTTGGTCCTTCGAGCCGGATGATAAAAAATAAGACAAAGTAGCAAGCGAAGTTCATTGAGAAAGAAACTACGTGTTTTCTTAAGCAAGTAACAGAAAGAAAAGCATTTCAAGATTCATACATTAGATTAATTCGTCGACGAAGAGTGACTAACCATGGATTTAACAGAATACAAAAGAAAAAGAGGCAATATTAAATAATTATTAACGCAATTTGCAACATTTATTGAAACACAAACAGATATACAATTATCACAGTTGAAGTTAGGGTTAGAAATAGAACCATATTAAGTTACTTACATTAACACTACCGAAGTTTGATGGAAATTACGGAGAGTGATTATCACTTAAGGATTCATACACATCAGCAATAGAGAGCAATGACAAGTTAACAAACACGGAGAAATTCAGGTATTTACGAAGTAGTTTGCATGGAGAAGCATTACATTTAACGGCTGCATTAGAAACGTCAAAGGAAAATTACATTATAGCATGGACCATGTTAAAGGATCGGTACGAAAATCAAAGGTTAATAATTCATACGTATTTAAAGTCCCACTTCGATCTACTAGAACGAAACAAGGAATCACACGGCAAATGATTGATAAAGCGATGAGTCACATAATGGCATTAAAAGCTTTAGAAGAACCAATCGATTCGTGGCATACAATATTGATCCATCTATTGACAGGAAAACTGGATTCAAAGACAAAATGTCTGGGGGATAGAAGTCGGAGAAACTTACAAGAACGAGAAAGCCAAATTCGTAGATTTTGTCGAGTTCCTGTCAAATAGATGTCAAATATTGAAAATAACGGAGAAGTTGGTGAAACAACCAGGGAAATCATATCCTAGCAAGAAAAATATTGCTCTAACAGTAGCATCATTGACTTGCGTTATGTGCAATGGTAGTCACTATATATTTCTTTGCGAAGAATTTATGAAATTGTCACCGTTAGAAAGAACCAATAAAGCGAGGCAATTACACATTTGTTTAAATTGCTTAAAGACCATTATGTCAACACTTGTATATCAGAGCATAAATGCAAAAATTTTCAAAAAACACATAATACATTACTGCACCAGGATCGTGAAAATAGCTCGTCCTTAAGACAGGCAACAGTAGTTAATTGTATATCAAATCGTTTGACGCAAGTGTTGATAGCTACGGTAATTATACAAGTCAAACATGCGGATGGTCAACTACATTTAGCTAGAGCATTGTTAGATAACGGTTCACAAAGCAATTTTATTACTCAAGATTTATGCAGAAACTTAAATTTGGATTTGAGGAAAATAGTATTTACTATTAGTGGTGTTGGAGAGGCTATGCCAAATATTAAATTTAAAACAGCTTTCACGTATTATTCATTAGGTAATACTCACGAAGCACATGTAGATTGCTTGGTTTCAAATAAGATCACCGAACCATTACCAACAATGTCATTCAAGAAGCACGCGATTTGAAATTCCTGAAAAGGTACAATTAGCCGATCCGAAGTATTTTGAAACCAACAAAATAGATGTTTTACTCGGAACCGTTGAATTTTGGCAACTATTAAGAGATGGTACTGAAAGATGGCAACGTATAACATTACAGAATACAGCATTGGGATACATAGTATCTGGAGCATTACAACTAGTGTCAAAGATCACTTCGGTAAGCTGTGTATCCATTGATACGACCATGGAACGCTTCTGGCAAGTAGAAGAGTCTCAGTCGAAATTAACTAGTTGGAGCAAAGAGGAGCAATACTGGGTAGGCCATTATCAGGATACGTACACACGAAATCAAGAAGGAAGATTACGAATTTCACTAGAAATCGCGAAGGAAAAATTCCTCTACATGGAACACAGATCGAATAACGATGCAACGAACAATACGCGCAATTCATGCGCGATCATGAACACTTAAACCACATGATTGAATGATGGATGGTGAAAGGCAACGAGTTTGTTTTTACTTACCACACCATCCTGTAATCAAACAGGAAAGTCTAACAACCAAGGTAAGAGTTGCCTTTGATGGATCCTGTAAATCAAATAATGGAGTATCTCTCAACGCTACATTATTAGCAGGCCATACAGTGCAACGTGATCTATTTGACATTATTGAGAGATTCAGATCTCACCAATATGTGATTACTGCTGACATAAGTATGATGTTCAGACAAATACTCGTCAAAACGGAAGATGTCAACTAATAAAGAATTTGTTGGGGAGAGTCAGATGACAAGCCACTTACGTTTTACAGCTTAAACACGGTTACTTAGGGAACCACATGTGCTCCATCTTGGCTACTCAAACTCTTCAACAGTTAGCGCATGATGAGGGAGACAATTACCCAATTGCGAAGGAGGTTTTGCAAAACGATTTTTATATGGATGATGTACTGACTGGCACGGCTAATTTAGAAGGCATATTGCACTACAGAAGCAATTGGACAATCTTCTAAGACGTGGATGTTTTAAGCTAAGGAAATGGAGAACGAATAATCAAAAAATCTTAAGTCATTTAAGTCAAAGACAGAAAAGATGCTGGTTATTCAAAGTGATGGTCCAATAAAGACATTAGGATTGCAGTGGAATGCTAATACAGACAGTATAACATACTCTATCAAGAAACATAAAACGACAGATGAACCTATCACGAAGAGACACATTCTTTCGAAAATAGCAGCAATATTCAATCCATTAGGCCCAATAATCGTAATAGCTAAAATATTCATGCAAAGATTATGGCAATTGAACTTAGCATGGGACAAGGAGGTACCACCAGAATTGAAAAGATCTTGGCCAGCATACGCATCAACATTACAGCACATTCAAGAGTTGCAAATACCAAGAAATATTAATCAAACCAACAAATCAGAAAATTTCGATATTTTTGGAGTCTGTGATGCTAGTGAAAGAGCATACGGAGCGTGTGTATATGTATTATACGAAGATATTATAGGACATATTCATTCAGATTTGATATGTGCCAAATCAAAAGTTGCACCAATTAAGGTTGTAACTCTACCTAGATTTGAGTTATGCGGATCTCTTCTATTATCTAGGTTGGTAGAAACTGTACGCAGAGCACTAAAGAACAAATTAAGGAATACTTAACTGATTCTACCATCGTTTTGGCCTGGATAAATACACCAGCGAACAGCTTAAAAGTCTTGAATGCATTAACCCCATCCCACTTCCTCATAGGCGATTTCCTCCTTGAACCCCTAAGCAAATTGCATAAAAATATCCACCCCAATCATTTCTCACGCTGGGAACATATTTAAAGCAACACTTTTGGAACCGGTGGAGAAAGAAATACCTGCACAACTTGCAGGTTAGATCGAAATGGTGCGGGAAATATGTCAACATCCAGGTTGGAGATTTGGTTCATTTAGAAGATAATCAACCCTCTTTATATTGGGCGACTGGACGCATCATTGACGTGCATCCAGGAACAGATGGCGTAGTGCGCGTGGTAACAGTAAAGTGTGTTACAGGTGTTTTTAAAGACCAACCAAGAAGCTGTGTTTACTACCAAATTAAAACGATGTTTTAAGGCGGCCGGGATAGATTCTACATAGTACAATTTTATAATATAATAGGTAGTAATGTTAAAAAGGACAATTTAAACTGTCATAATAATATAAAAATAATGATTTTGTCAAGTTAAGTTACTATTGAGTTTATATTAAAAACAAATACTGAATATATGCATTAAACATCTTATCAAAATATTGAAGAAAAGAGTATAAAATTGTATATAATCGTATATTATTAGATATAAGTTAAATGTAAGTCTTAAAAACACCAAGAAAAGTATTACAAACCTTTTCATGTAAAAATACGTATGTATATTAAGATGTTATAAAATACAAAATAGGATACGGTGGCTTAAAATACTAAAAAAAAAAAAACCTGTACTACCTCGATGAGTGAAGAACTCCTAGATAAGTATTTCGGCAACTAAGTTGCCATCCTCAGTTGCCGAAATACGTATCCAGGAGTTCTTCACTCATCGAGGTGGTAAGGGTATTTATTTTTATTTTTTACTATACTAAGATGCATTCATAATCTAAAAAGTATGTCTATTTTATTTAACTTTCCCCCAATTTTATAGTTTATGGTGTTAGCACAGAATATCTAAAACTAAACTAAAAATAAACATTATTTAATATTATTTTTAGTTTCAATATAAAAAGAAAAGCAAAGTTTTTTTTACCTTCCCAGCTGCTATGTGTCCATACTTGAACAAGTAAGTTCTAATTTTTTACACAAAACATAATTTGATACGTTATGGTTAATATTTCAATTTGGAAGGCACACAGAGCAACTTATTCCAACATAATTTAGGTACAGTGGTGGACAGTATCGGCTAGGTACTATTTCAGTGAAGTTACTTCTTTACAGGCCTTATCTTCTATTTTATAGGAAATTTCAAGAAATAACACAGAGTCTCTTCAACTCAAGTATTATCTGTGGATAGACATTTCAGTATAAATTATGTAATATGTAGACACTTAGCGTTACTGCTGAGGATGGAAACACGTATGTCGTTTGTATATATTTCTGCGGTGTTGAGTGTTTTTTATGGTTTGTTATGTATATGTATTATGTACATATATAGCAAGTATTGCATAACCGCAGTTTGTTTTTTTGTTGTTTTTTGTATTCTACTGCAGAGACTTAACACTGCGGCCTTGTGCCATACTGTATCACTATACATTAGGTTTTTGTAAGTGTGTATCGGGTGTGTGTGTGTAAAGTGTTTGGCTTGTTACTGCCTCTCCTCGCCATAAGAGGGTAGCAGTGTTGATTTATCCTCCACACCGGGAAAGGTACCCACCACCCTTGCTGCAACCGATCTTTATAAAAATCGGTTGTCGCAACGGTGATTCAAACCAATAACATCCCTAATAGATGCCTAGCCCACTTACCACTACGCTATCCGGGCAGTAAAACCGTAATTAATACACATTTATGGTTGATGGTACAGTCTCCAATATATCAGCTATATGTTTATACGGAAATTATTTCATTTTAGTGAAGTGATTTACGTTACAGTAGATAATAGCCGTTAACGAACTCTTTTATCCGTATTACACATTCATAATGAATACGTACACTCGTGGCCACATAAAGGTTTCCGGCCTAAAATCGAGAACTCCGATATTTTCAACGTTAACAGTATAGAAGGGTACCAGATGTTCGACTGCTATTTACATACACAAATATTTATTTGAGGTCGAAAATAGGGAAAGATTTACTACTACGTTAAAAATTGTAATTTCGAACTCAAGTCCTCTAACCGAGAATTCTAAATATCTTATGC
>JARFOC010078030.1:0-15149 GCA_031763485.1 Osmoderma eremita
TTCTATGTGAATTATCACTTCTAAAAATGACTATGAAGTAGGGATTACTCGGTGCGTTTTCAAAGTAATACGTGTATAATATAAAACAAATTAAAATTTTCATTGATCTAGTGGCGCAATCTAATTTTAAATAATTTTATTTCAACTTTTAATGCGTCAAGCCTTCACATCTCCATTATCAATATCTTAGTTATAATTATATCCTAATTTGACGTAACTACTTCTTGTATCTTGGCTTAATATTTTGATTTTTCTACTAAATCTGAGGAAAAACGGTACATTTCATCTTAAAGAATTCCCTTTTTTACAATTTAATACGGGATATCAAATAATTATTAAACTTTGAAGTCGTGAATAATAAAAAATATCTTAAAAAACGAATGGATTATCACAAAGTAACGGCCAGCGACGAATAAACTTGAAAAAAATCTTATGGGGATAAAGATTTTAAACCAACATTTTCATATTACTGTCAAGTTATTGTCATTATTATAATATCTTAAACGAAATTTACCTTTCATATTTATTGTCTAAACAGGCTGCCAAATCTTAATATCTCCAAAGATTGCAAGGACTGTGGGACAGCACAATAAACACACTGTTCGGATCACTCCTCCCGCACAAGTATTAATTAATTCGGGACGTCACGTGTTTCGGGAATACGTGGATTTCAATTATCAAGTCGAATAACCGAACCATCATAATGTTCGGATTATTCCTCCGTGTCGTCCCGAATTAATTAATACTTTGTGCGGGAGGAGTAAACCGAACAGTGTGTTTCAATAAATACATACTTCAAATTCTGTTTTCTCTCGAGATACCTAAATAAATAAATGTAAAATTTATGTAAATAATTTGGTTTTATTAAATAAAACAAGGCACACGAATTCATGACTCAGCAGAGAAATCGTTCTCACATAAATGCGTTAATAAGAGTCCTAAATTTATCTTTTATTGTACTCTAATCAATATCTATAAATACAAAATTTGGAAATATAACTCAAGTATGATTCCTATCACTGCTGTATTACTTTCTATTTTAATGGTAGTCCTGTTAAATTTCTCGGTTTTATTTATAAAATATATTTATGATAAATAAGAAAAAATCCTAGAAAAAATCTAGTCGTTTTGTGTATTGAAAAAATGGTAAAAAAAGAAACAAAACTTAATATTTCTTGATATCCCGAACTATTCTAATATCTATTGCGTATCAATTAATTATCAATGTAAAAAATAAAAAAATACCCTTACCACCTCGATGAGTCTAGAACTCCTGGATACGTATTTCGGCAACTAAGTTGCCATCCTCAGCAGAAACTACGAAGGAAGATAATGTTAGACGTCGCACTCTGGGAATAACACTAAGTGTTATTCAAGTGGTGTTCTGTGTGGTGCAAATCTCCCAGAAATACGTATCCAGGAGTTCTTCACTCATCGAGGTGGTAAGGGTACTTTTTATTTTTTTACTATTTTAAGCCATCGTATCCTATTTTGTATTTTATAAATTATCAATGTAGTAGCTATGAAGATCCATTTATTACATCTACAAATATACATCAATTCTATTTCCTTGTAAATTGTAAAGATTTGCACTTCTGCGAAACAAAAACTTTAAAACCACAAACTCACTGTACTTCAACGCAATAAAAAAACTATTAACGTGCACGTGTTAGTAACATTCCACATTCATAGTTTCAATACTTACTCCTACGATACACAATTTCGATTTTATAACCTCCCATTGTATACACCTATGTATATGTACCTAGAATACAGGTTATACAAGATTAATAATAATAGTAAGAAATGTGTGCAATTAATTGGGCGTCCCATTGTTCGATGTTCCAGTTATTATCGATGCCGGAAAGTGATCATCTCTTTTCTTCGAACGTATATACCTGGCAAAACCAGACATAAAACATGTGAATAACCAACTATCCACCCCTCGATTTCATAGGTGAATTGATTCATATCGTAATAAACGGAATTACGAATAATAAAGATATCATCGCAAGCTTATTAGAGAATGATTAAGTTGTTAGTGGGTGACCTTGATATGTGTAGGCCTGATTATGATTCGATTGAATATGTCAGGCTATCGCTGGCGAAACTAAATTAATGTAGGATGGATTTTCTAGTATCAAGAGAGCTTATTTCTATGATTTTTGTACAGAGACAGCAACAATTCCCGAGAAACACACGACTAAAAGTGTAGAGCCAAGTTAAATTATGTCAGTTGGTGCAATTGCGTGTGTTAGTAACTTGAAGTTCTGAATTACCGAAAGAAATATTATAAACAATAAAGGTATTATATGATGACATGTAAATTGATATCGCAGACTAATGAAATTATTATTGCCAACACATATTGGAAAGGAAATGAACCTTAAAACAAGAAATTACTGAATTGATGGGTCAGGTGATTTTCTCTCGGTATATCTCCTCTGCATATTTCCATACTATTTCTGTACACACATATCTGATAAATACTTAACAAGTACAGAAACAATCCTTCTCTTCGATATTACACAATTAAATATATTGTATAATCCAGTCGTGATATTTTTTGTAAACAATTTTTTTACCTTTCAATTTCAATTTCTACTACCGAAATCTATTACGACCGGGTATAAAAACTAACATATTATTATCCTAAAATTACGAACAGTATTAAGTGCCTTCAATCGAGCGAAGAAAAAACACTGGAAGCCTTTTAACCGCACTAAACGAAGAAACCCGGATCATGAAGTGTTATTGTAAGATGTGTGTGTATATCAAAGAAAAAAATCGTCGGATTTAACTTTGTGTACGCAGTAACTTGATAAATACAGGCCAATATATGTTTTACACGACTGGATATCCTGGGAATTTTATATTTTCCCATATGTTAGTTGTTCCCGAGTAAATATATTCGGTGGCGTTCTGTTTATGAGAAAGAAATTTATTAATAAACCATCAGCTTCTCATATTCTATATTTATAATAACGGTCTAGAGAAAAAAAAAACAAAATTGTATTTTTCCACATACCAGGAAGTAAATTTGTTTTTTACAGTTTATTCTTTGTTACATTATAGATAGGTAAATGTAAGCAATAATTATTAATAATTAACAGTTCCACAATATATTTTGAATAACCTACTTTTCCAACAATTGTATTTTTAACAAAAAATAAGTAAGATTTACAGTCACTGTGTAAATGCCTTGGCACTCTTATCTTTATATTAACTCAAAAGCAAACAGGAAGTGTGTAGAATGAATAACTTGTTAATTTCACGAATGCAACAAAATAGGAATTATTTGCAAACGCATATCATATCTGATTTGATGATATCACTCTGTTATTATGACCGTAGGCATCTCCCTTTTAAAAAATCCTTATCAATTTTGCTCATGCAAAAATAAATATTTGACTTGGTTATACAAATGAGGATCTTCCGTTCATCCGTAGTAAATATTTCTAAGAGCACGTAACTCGATTTATCATCTCTGGAATTCTAAGAGACCGCTACTGTATTGTCAACTGTTATATACACTCATTCATGGATCGGTGATTATTATATTACGTAGGGAGATAGGATATAACCATGTAAAATGTGGCATGAATTTGCATATTATGGCATGCAAATCCATAGAAGTTAAATCTGTTTACACTAAGTGAGTTAATGTTTATGGTAGAAGGTAAAATAAATTAACGCATAATACACATGGCGTTTACGAGTTGTCTGTCTATTACTTATGTGGCTTTGTCATGCACCACTACCCTGTGTGATTTCTAATGTTAGAGATTTTTGTTTTGTTTAGTCGGTCATGTGAATAAACTTTTATGTTATAAAATAAACGAATACTCTGACTTGAAATACTAGAACGGAATCAAAAAATACCCGTATTACCTTAATGTAAAATGTCAATTTTTTATACTGAAAAATGGGTACTGAATATTCTTCAGCAGGTCCATCCAATATTGACACAAAAATTGCATTTTTGTGTACAAATAGATATAGATTCTATTGAAAGCGATGTTAATCTATCTTGTACGGAGAAACCCAAGAAGAAAGAGCTTGTTAAAGTTCATAAATAGGAAAATTTTGTAATTGGGACATCGATAAAAATATGGATATTAACGATGTTAACACCTAATTATTGGGTCGTGTTAGGAAATGAGATTTATACCTTGCATAAGATTTTCCTAATAAGATCGATCCACTTGTATCACTTATGGTGATTGAAAGAGGTACCAGATTCAACTTACGAAGTGTTAGATGGTTTAAACAAGAATATCGAGGAAGTAAAGGAAGTAATTGAATGCCTGTAAAATATCCAGAGCTTTTTGATGTCCTTCGTATAGCACAACCTAAATGAATATTATATGTGCTTCTGGGAACAGGAAAACCATTGCTACCACATGCTACGGCCCATTATACCGAATGCACATTTAAAAAAGTATCTGGTTCTTAATTGGTATTCTTTGGTGAAGGCTCACGAATGTTTCGCGAATCTTTTGATATGGGCAGAGAACATTATCTTCACGGACAAAATAGATTCTATAGGATCTTCTCGTATTGAATCTGGTTTTGAAAGCGATGCAGAAGTTCAAAGAACGATGTAGAGTTACTTAGGGTTTGAAGCAACTAAGAACGTAGAGGTTGTCATGGCAACAAATCGAATTGATGTACTGGATCCAGTGTTGTTACGACCTGGTCATATTGATAGCACAATCGAATTTCCAAATTTCCAAACCAAGATCGTGTTGATATATATATTAAAAATATATTCGGATTAAAAGGGGTGCTATCTTACGAAAGACAGCAGACTTAATTAATTCTACATAACTGGTGTAAGTGGAGCCGAAGCGAAGGGCGTATGTAAAAAGAGATGTACATGTAACTCGAGAAGATTATGAAATCGCAGTAGCCAAAGTAATGCGGAATATGTCTATTAAAAAATTGTGGAAGTAAGCTTGTGTATTTTATTAATTCAATATATAAGTTATAAGTTAATGAAAGGCTCGAGCTACACGTATTTGAGCAAACTAAGTTGCCATCCTCAGTAGAACCTAAGAAAAAAAAAGTGTTATCTCTGGCTAATGTAAAATCTTGGAAGATTTGACGCCCAAGACTTCTTTTAGAGCTATCTTTACAGAATGACATTATCTCGCAGAATCAATGATGCTTCTGCAAATAGATCCAATATTTCGTGCATTTATTATATATTTATACCGGCTTTATATTGTTCATAGTTTACATTATTAGAATCATTATTTTGTCGATTGTCACTTAACACCTCTAATATTGACGATAACACAGACCAATTCAAATACTGTCAAAACTTCAAGGTAAATCTTTAGTAAAACTATTGCGCCCCAAACATTAAGAATCACTTTTTTAGATTCTGCAGTTATCCTTTTCGGCATTAATTTCTTACTCTGATTATTAGAGTTGCTCAATTTGCGGCAATAGTCAGTGGCGCGCGCATAAAAGTATACACGTAAAATAAATGGTCGGAAATACGTTATAATATGTGCTCAAACACATACCCTGTTAAGAGTCTTTGTAATATGTATATAATATACAGGGTGTCCCAAGTTGAGCGGCCTATGAAAATATCTTAGGGAAGGAAATAGGCAAAAATTCTGAAAATGAATACGTTGCCTTGGGCCAAAGTGATCCTTCAGAGTAAATTATTCTCACTTATGCATAACTTCCGATTGACCGGAAGTCGTCTTTAACTATCTTATTTTAAATGTAATATTATAATTTTCATTACAACTTCTGATTTTAAATATTGTTCTAAACACGAAATGTTAAGGTTCCCCCATATCTAAATGTAACCGATTTTGAGAAATCTTAAAATTAAAAAAAAAAGGTTTTGGTTCAGTTCATTTGTCATCTTTTTCTAACTAACAAAAAAAATTCTTATACAATACTAATTAATAATCTTTTTCTTTTCATTTTAGATGCAGCCAATGCATTTGGCGGTAAAGTGTCCGCCACGATGGGATCTTAGGACCCACACCATTCTTTTTAACGCCACACCCAGTGTAAGTATCACCGCTTCTTTTTCGTTGTTACGATATTCACATTTTTCTCACGCTAGATCACCTGCCTCGCGTTACGCATCACCCCCTAAACATACACAAGAAACCTTTTCACGACGCGAAAAACCGCTAAACCACATTTTATTATTATATATTTTTTTTATTATGACTATGACACATTACGACAGGACAGACTTGTCTGCCGTGAGAGAACATTATAATTTCTGCTGTATGAATGTGCATGCAGTTATGTCTTGTGTCTTTTCCGTTTCAGTGGTGGTGATGAGCGAATCGCCTAAATATCTGTGTCAAACTTAATTAACTTCGTTCAGCGGTTTCTTGCCCGAGCGTTGAAAGGCTTTGTGTAAACATGGTACTAAAATTTAAATGCCTATTATCGAGTGGAGGTTTTCGACTTTTATCTCGTGATGTATTTAGTGTAATAACCTATTTGTTCACTTGTATAGCTTGTTACTACGCCCGCATTTTATCAATACTCATATTTATGTACCGTTAGCGTTGTCGAGTATCCTAGTGAAAGTTGTTTTTCGATTTTCAGATCAGAATACACCTATAAAATCAGAATCGTCGTGCACAAATTCTACATTTAACCCAGGTTAATATTAATATTAATTAACTCAACGCAGTGAATTAAAATAATAGGACGAAAAGGACAATTTTATCTTTTTAGAGATGAAATACTATACACATACAAATTTAATATTCCTACGAACAGTATTTTTATTTAATTTATTTTTTAATGATGACATTTTATAATGTAATCAAACCTATATTGTAGAATCTATAACTAATGTACTATTTACATTCTTTTAATTGCTACATAAAAATCTTGCCATTATTTAACATTGTGTGTGTGTAAATACATTAATAATTATATATCATGATTATTTAACACAAAATTTAATATAATATGAAATTTAAAAAAGTATATTAATTTGTAACAATCGGACTATAGCAATCGTTCTAGTCTTGTTGCATAAGATTTAAGAATTTTGTTATCAAAACAAAGACGGGAAAATATAAATTCTACTAAAATGAATTGCTAAAAACTATGTGCAATAACATAAATGGAAATGTAAGATGAATTTCTTATTTTATTATATCAAGAATGTTTTCTAATAAATTTAGCTGTAAATATTTTAAATTGAAAACAAGAAGACTAAAAATATATTTATATTTCAATTCCAATATGGTATACATATATAGGAAATGGTGGCTTTTTCATAAGGACATTCTTGCTATATCAAAACTGAGGATATACACTTGGATAAATGTCAAAAAAAAACCTTCCAATAAATGACATTAAATAAAAACATTGGAACAGTTCCCCAGGGATACCAAAGTAAAATAAATCAATCTTTTCTTTGGAATTAATATCTTTAATTTTGAAGATTTTAATAATATTAATGATTTTATTTTTTTTTATAAATCAAATTTAGCTATAACAATGTACTGCCATTAAATTCAGAGCAGCCAATAGCTCCCATGAAAAAGTAACCACTCTATATATTCGGATATGCCGATAAAATATAAATTATATTAATTAATGTAATGGATTTTGTATATCATTTTTGTCCTGCGCAAAAATGCTTTTTACAAATGTGTGACATTACATATTTAAAAGAATAAATAAAGGGCCAGTGGCGTACTTCCTTTTAAACCTTCATTGTACTTTAAAACCAATGTTTGAGCCATAGAGTTCACGTACATTACGCCTCAAATTATCAAGTGAAATATTTTATAATGCAATATTATATTAGCATAACCTATATTTATATAAGGCAATATCAGTTTTTATTTATTAATGTTTTTTTCTCCATATTATATGTATTCTGTTATAATAGAGCTTTTATAATTATTGTATATTTCTGCCTCTAGCTTTTATACCATATAAATATATATATTTTAGAATAATAAATAAAGTTTATTTTAAAAGATTGAGATGAACATTTTATTTTATCAATTTGTTACCCTTTGCATATTTCATGTTTCAGCTAGGAAAGAGTAAATTTGCTATTTAATAAAAATTAGTGGGGGTTGAGAGACATGCTTCTCATCAATTTTAAATTAATTATATTTAATAAAAAATTCGATGTCCATCATTGTCGATGTTATGTGTATGCGCATAGGCAACCCAAAATACATATATACAGTGAATAAAGTTGCATTTATATTTGCGAACTTAGTTGAATTTTCTATTGAATTTTTGCCTAGTGCCAGAAACAAAAGGAATTTGTAAACATACTATTTGATTTTGTGAAGGAAATTTATAAATACTATAATGATAATTTTATTTTTGATAATATCTTAAATAACGTAGTTAGTACAAAGACAGTTTTCCTAATGGTGATGCCTTGTATATTACACAGAATATTGCTGTGTTGTGGAAGGTATATCACAAATATTACGCAATTGTTTTCAGATTTAAAATCTTCACCGTTGAAATTGAGGCTACTGTGTTTTAGCTACTTTATCAATCACCAAGGTTATGCTATCACAACACATGGAGTATTTTTCAATACGGGAAACAACTTGACAACTAACCTAACTAACGCACCATTGGTTAGATTAGTTGTCAAGTTATTTCTTGTACCAAGAAATATTGCTACTCTAAGTTACTCTCATTACTGTAATGGGACCAAGGCAGATAAACAAACCTAATAAATAATGACAAAACAGTCTGTATTCATTCGACCTTTCCAGGCGCAAGTTTATTTGGTTAGATGTATATTTTTCCACAGTTGATTTAATTTGACGTTTGACAGCTTCAAAACAACAGAATCAGCGGTACCAACTTAAATCTATATTATTATATGCTTTGAGTATATCGAAGAAATATCCTTGAAAAAGAACTCCGGATCCAAAGAAATAGAAAAAAAGGTGAGTAGAAAGAAGGTAAGAAAAACATTGTTCTAGTTAAGTCATTCAATTAAAGATTGCTCTGACTGAATCTAAACAAATCCTAACCACAAACAATCAACATTAAAAAAAAACTATTTATGAACATTTCTTCATATTAGCGTTCAATCGACTAAATGAATTCTACTCAGCGCCGACGGTAAGGAGCGATTAAACGGTGCTCCTACGAGTCCTATAATCTAGAGCGTGCCGCCAGCGTCTCACCACACGAACTTGCGGCGACCTGGACTTATACAGCCACCAGCGCCGTCTGCCTGCGCGTCCGAAAGGTCGATTCGTGATTTCGCGACTCCTGGGAACTAGAACGCAGCACTCGGGGCGGTTCGGGCGCCCTCGGGCCATTCGGGAGTATCCGCGTTCTTCTCGGCGGCGTTCGTCGTGACCACGAGCGGGCGGCGGGAGTTTGGAAATCGCCCGCCGGGTTGTCAATTATACGGAACGAGGAGAAATTAAAAAAGGAAAGATCCTACGAATCCTCGGTGATGCTGGATTAAATAAATTGTGGAATTGGGAAGTTTTTGACTTGTGATGTTTTAAAAAATTATAGGTTATGTTAGTTTCCTCTTGTTAACGGACGTAATAATCAGGCATAGGATATTCCAACATTTAATTAATTAACCCAACTGTTTACAATGTAGTTCTATAGTAAATGTTCAAAATATCCACCAATACAACATTGCAGCTGTTCTTCAAGCGATTGTCTTACGTTTCCTAAGATTTCTTAATTAATACTCGAGAATCCTTCTCTTATTCTGTTTTTTATATCACCTCGTGTAGTTGGCGGTTGTTTGCTATTCAAAGTTTTTTTCTTAGATATGACCACATGAAGAAGTCAATTTTAGTGAACTCCGGTGATCGAGCTAGTCACTGAATTGGTTCCCCTCTACTTGTCGATCCTTCAAAGAAATTGTCGTGTATTAACTTAGAGTGAAGTAACGAAGCTCCATCGTACAAATACCACATCCTTCGACGATCGTTTAGGGGAACATTTTCCAATAACAACGGTAAATGATTTTCTAAAGAGTCTAAATAAACTTCACCATTCACTCCTCCTTTCAAAAAAATGTGGTCCAATTACATAATCTCCTAATTGGTAATGAAGACTTAAGACTGTCTTACTGTCATTTTTCCACGATTAACTCGTTATATTAAAATAATTTCAAAAAATCTCACTTTTATGAAAAGACTAAAATATCTTAGAAATTAATGACTTTAGATATAGAGAGTGCTTAATAAAAATGAAAGTAACTAAACTATTCTTTCTTTTTATGATATAAAATACAGGATGATCCATTTAAAATAATTGAGGAATGAATGTATTTGAGTTTTGACTCGCCCTGTATTGAGTTTTGGCAATTTTGAAAAAATCTCACTTTGCTATAAAAGCCATAAAAGTGGACCAATATGTTTGTAAAAGAAAAATTTCAGATTCTGTTGTTTGGAGTATACCAGATCTTTAACCTACGGTGGTTTGCATATAAAATTGACCATAACTTCTGAAACACGCCGTATAATTCAATGAAATAGTATATCCAGGGTGTGGGGCTTAATCTAAATCCGAAATAATATACAGGTGTTCCGTTTAAGACAACGTATGTTTGGTTCACCCTGGTGATATGAAACACTCTGTAGGTAGTTTATTATGGAAGGTGGTCATTTTATAGGGGTTTTACTGTACCCCTTTTCAAAAAGAGAAATGGTATAGCTGCAAGTCAAATTAATAACGCTTTACCCACGTGGTGTGTGGCGTTGAAAGCGAGCCTCAGCGCTTGCGAAACGTTGTACGTCGAAACAAATTGCTGCAACAGAAATGTACAGTTCACTTCCAAAATAATGGGACGATATCAGCGAAACATTATTTTTCTTTACACAAATCAACAGGATCGTTTCAAACATGCTTCTAACATGAAATATCTAGGCGCACAATTAATTCTAAACAAATATCTTTGTTGATAACATCATCTTTAGCAGTGATACCAACCCCGACATTGCTTTACTTCATCGTACAAGCTAAATCTTCACTGTGTACCGATACCAAGATAACGAGTTCCCAAAAACAAATCAAAAATAAATTAATGGCGAATATTCTGGGGGCACGTGACTTACAACCGTCGCACGTATATTTCGAAGAGCAGATTAACGATCAGTTCTTATGACGAGGCACGCGTGGGCCGTCGCTAATAAGAACTAAGGGGACGTAAGGACGTAATACCTAGAGGTAATTATTATTTGAACGGACCTCCTCCGTGAAATGTTTGGTCGTAATAAATGAAGCTGTTTGGCGGCGTAACGCAAAATTGTATCTCATTATTTCTTCTTGCTTCCCTCGGTGTTTATAACCTCCAAACGCTAGTGGGTGCTATAGGAAGGTACAGCTTACATGGTACATTGCAAGTTGTGCGAGGTAATTGTGATTTAGATATATATCGGTTGTTGATATTCCCTTTTTTAACTATTTTTTTACACCTGTAACATATAGATCTCAAGCGCCATCTAATTGTAATACATATAAGTAACATTTGACAACGTTTTTGATATTTGACGGCGTTTTTGACATGACAGATTCGAAATGTCAAATTTTGTCACGTTTCTAACTACGCTTACTATAGTGGTTATACATTTCCCCGTTTTTGGAAATTATATGAGTTTTTCTTAAATATATTTTTTATATACTTCATCTTTTGAACGTACGTGCCGGCTATTGGCAGAAATCTTCTTTTTTTGATATATAAGAGTTGTTATGAATTTTAGAATGTATCATTGATATTGTAGTAATTTGTTAGAAATAATTATCAATCCCCTACATCTGTGCGGCATAAGCTGAAAGCAACAACTTTCACTTTATTGCGTTCAAATTACACATCCTATCTCAAGAGCCATCTATTTGTAATACGTATAACTAACATTTGACAGCGTTTTTGATATTTGACAGATTTGAAACGTCAAATTTTATTCTTTAACTATACCCCCGGTAATAAACGCATCAGTACGCATCGGAACGTGATGCGTTGACGAAACTTTCAAATTACAGATCGGATCGGCTCGGACGGCTGTCGGCCCTAGTCGCTGTCGTGCCGCGTTGGATGAATGGACGCGCGTAGTTCTCGCAGCGCCCGCGGCTGCAGCGCTGTTGTGAACCGGGCGTCCGTGCCTTTCTCACACCCGCGCACTTTCTCTTCTTGTGTCGATCGAGAGACGCGTTCACGGATGAAGTCGCCGTCTGCGATTCTGCGATTGTATGTATCGGCGTATGAATTGTAGACAAAGTTTGCAGGTTAAAGCTATGTTGTTATCGCCCAAGATTAATAATTGTTGTGCTAAAAGTCCTTGTTAAAAGAATTTGTTTGGATTTTTATTTAGATATAGAAAACAAACTCCTAATACTGATATTTTGCATATTAATAATAAGTACGAAAGAAATCAAAACGTCCAAACAATACGGCGTCTGACATAAAGATCGTCTTGAAAACATACGCTTTGTGACAAACATGAATATAACCTCAAAAGCAAAACAATATGAGAGATTTCAATAGTACTCGACTTTTCTCAAATTTTGTTGTCCTATTACTAAAACTTTCTGCTTTATTTGATCAAAAACAGAAATTATTACACTTCGGTAGTATCAAAATTAGGATCTCGGCTTTTGTAAGGTTTCAAAACAATAAAATCAGTACCTCCACCAACTATGGCGCGGCAACCTTCCATCTCAATATTGATTTCTGAGTCTCTCATCTTCTTCACCACCAACATCGGCTGTAATCAATATAAACGCTTCCGCCTCGTCATCTCGTATATATTTCCCACAATAACTGACCGAACAGTTCAATTCTCAAGACACGAGAAACCGCAAAAGAGGTTCCAGTTAGCATTAATTCATCGTCTATCTGCAGTAAAGTACAACAGATCGGCACGACACGATTTGACTGTTTGGAAAAAAAGGCTCAAATGATATACTCCGTTAGGAAAGATAGTTCTAGCAACTGGGAAGAACAGTTTAGAAACTACAGCAGTTATTTCCGACTATTACTAACAAAGGAGATTGTTTTCTTGCCAAAATACCGGAAGATCTATTCATGGAATCTATATTTTTCTTTCGAAGTTTATTATTTATTTTGGTTAAAATAGATTCTTTCGATTTGACATTAAACAAGACCACGATTTTCTTCTTTTTCTATACATCATCATTCCTCAGCCTTGGGAATCCCACGAAACCAACGGCTACTATACACTCGAGGGTAGAAGAACAGATTGCTTCTTGTAAATGCAAAATTCGAAACGACCTCGTAATCATAGTTTTTGCAACGAGAAATTGCACCCAGCTCTTTCGCTGTCGTGATGGATCTTGGTATTTATGCCAACTACCAGCGAGTCAACTAATATCCATACGTACATGTACGTATGCAAGTAGGTACATGAGAAGCGGCAAGAAGGCACTTGTACATCCGAGATATGTTAGTGGTAATCGTGTGACTCCCTCGCGTACAGTTTTCCGCGGAGTTACCTCGGAGCACTGCTGGTAATAATAACGGTGAAAGCACGGGAGCCACATCACGGAACGATCGCGTGTTTCGTAGCCACTAAGTTCTGGTTGGTGTCGTCGCCTGCGGTCAAGTCGCGAAGAGGTGCTGAGGGTAAATTTTCTTTGAATTTTATGGATTTAGGTTATACGAAGAAAATAACTTGACTTGTTTTTTTGCAGATTATAAGTAGCAGATAACTAGCAGATTATAAGTATAGTCCGTTCACCTTTTAGAAAACACTAGAGGCTCTTATGGAATTATTTGTACATCATGTTGTACCATCTTATCTCGTCATTATCCATCGTGTTCTTCTGTTTATTTTTATCGTATTAAGTTCTTACGATCTATTGGCTTAATATTTAATAATCATTAGTAGCGACAGACATTCCCACGTACAGACAGCTGTTTCGGACTTCCCAGTCCTCATCAGTGTACGACAGGGAATACCTGCCACTTTTTCAGCACGGCGTATACCTACACTTTACAATAGATAGAATGCTGAAACAGTGGCAGGCATTCCTCGGCGTATACTGATGAGGACTAGGAAGTCCGAAACAGCTGTCTGTACGTGGAAATGTCTGTCGCTACTAATGCTGTGCATAATCAACTGTGTTGTGTGATCCAAAAGCATTATGTTCGTATATATTTACATTTTTCATTAATGTTTATATGTATATGCATATAATATAATGGTTATATTACCTTCTTGCCAGAGAGAATTGACACAAGTAATTTTCAGGATTTTACTTTGTTAATCATTTATTCGTGCATACGATAATATCCAGGATATCACATGTTCACAGTTGATAGTAGGTTATGTGAATAGTAAATTGACACTTGAACGTCTGTTATACAAACATTAAAGTATAAAATTTTCTTATACATGGGGATTATCCCCATGTATCTTAGTAAATTATTATAACACAATCTGATGTCGCAATGACTTAGATTAATATTTTGAACGTTTCAGAAAGAATGCAGGTCCCATGAGTGTATTATATTTTGCTTTTTGACCGTATTTTATTTAGATATTTACCCCAAAAAGATGTGGCAACACCGTTAAGTTGTGGTTGTCTAAAATTGAATAGTCAGTTATAAAACGGAAGTACAATCGATGCTTTAATGGAATCCGTGTGGCGTCGATTTGAAGGTGTGATAAGAGAGAAGAGATACTTTGTAACATTTTATTTATTTATGGTAGTAAGAATATACAAGTGCTAATAAAAAGCAACACGCCACTGTTGAAAGGAGGATTGTTGGTGCCAGATGCGAATAGATGTGGAGATATTTGTTATTACTTTAACAATAAGAAACATTCAAAGCGCCAAAACAATACACCCATAAAATTCCATTATAGGCCCATTTGGTGTTCTGCATTACCGACTCCTATTAGGGTCGTTAGCCTGTTCCGGTTGGTTGGAGTCATATCTGATGACATTTGAAATACGCGAGGTGTGGCCAAACCTTCGCACTAACTATGCAAATTGCTATAGATGTTTTTTTTCTTGTTGTCGACTGCATGCTCCCTCTAATTTCCCAAATCCTCTTCCGTGCAAGTGTCATCAGTTACGAATTGGACTCTATAGATCGTCTCAACCTCCGAATGCAGTACAGAGCTTATGAGAATTCGATACACGGTTGCCAAATCGTCGAA
>JARFOC010078041.1:0-15149 GCA_031763485.1 Osmoderma eremita
ACGATTGGATCCTGCATCATGACAATGCGCCTTGTCACACAGCAATTTCCATAAACGGTTTTTTGGTCAGTAAAAATGTTTCTGTGGCTCCCCAGCCTTCTTATGCACCTGATTTGAGTCCTGGTGACTTATTTCTCTAACCAAGGTTGAAAATTCATCTGAAGAGCATCATTTTGGGACACTCGAGAACATTCGAACGGCTGTAACCGACCAGCTAAAGACGATTTCAATATCCGAGTTCCAGCACTGCTGTGACGAATGGAAGAACCGTCTCCAACGCTGTGTGGCTTCCCAAAGGAGTTATTTTGAGGGAGAAAACGTTCAATTGTAATTATATTCAAATAAAAATATCAGTCTGATTACACAATTTACACACCCCGTATAATTTATAACCTTGGGTCTTAGTTTTTGTGTGGTGGAGATCCTTTTTACATCCATTACATTGAAACTTGCTTTCTTGGGGGATATCGATCGATTGATTGATTGATATGTCCTTAATGCAGTTAGGGATATCAGTTGAACACCCACTTAAATCGCCTGTTACAATTTTGGAAAACAAGGTCTTAGTCATCACTGATCCGAAGCCACCAAGTTTTCTTCGCATGTTTTTCTCTCTGCGCAACTGCTGGTCTGGGGTCGGGATTCTTGGAATCCAGCGCGCTGACACTTTATTCTTCTCCAAAGCCTCATGCAAAATTGTCAAAATGGATGCTTCGTATATTCCTATTTCACTTGAAGTAACCAACATCTAATTATCTATATAATCTATTAACACCATTTACATAACATTCTTGATGTTTTCTTCGGTCTTTGCTTTCATTGCTAGGTAGATTTCAGGTTAATCTCTCATTACATTACGTTTGTGGATCAGAAATATCAGTCTCAGTTTCTAGGTATGATTCCACTATACAAGTTGTTCCATAAAAGAAAAAGTCGATCATTCGAATTTTTTTGCTGAGTTTTACTAACAGTGTGGTTTCAAAGATAAATTAGCAATATTGCAGACTTATTTTGACTCAAATATCTTTGTGAGAAAGTTGTTAGAACAAATTCTATTACAAAGTGATATGCTATGAATACGAATGATCTGAAAACCTTTAGTACACCCAAATTTTAATGAACTTGCTTACAATAAAACTAACTTCGAACCCTCTACGCGGCAAGTTAATCCTATTTCCATCCCACCGCCATTACGTGTGTGAGCTGGCTAATGTGAATGCTAATTATTTAATATTGAATGCGTGTACGGCGCATTTCGTAAATTCGTAAAAGTGGGCGAATCTCTACTTTTGACGTGGGTTGGGGTAGGGTTTGGTTGAGATGAGACGAGAAATTCCAAGAGTGTAGGTTTGCTGAATGTTGAAGTTGTGCAGGCGTTCGAGGTGGTTAAATTACCTGACGGCTCCTAAAATGTAACGGAGCAGCGAGGTTAGCGGTTAGCTGGGACGTGTACTTTGGTAATCACTTATGTCGTATGCAAATAGTCTGCGCGCGTGAAGAGGGTTTCGAATAAAGTTCTGTTGATTTTGTCCAAGATCTAACACCGAAACGTTTTCACAGAGAAGGAACCGGTTCTAGTACAATTTAGCACATTTAGTGATGAACGTGCACAGGATTTGTTTTAGATAAGAAAAAAAAACCTTAACCAATCAAAATTGATGAATACTGGATTTCTTTTATTGGAAAATACTAGACAACACTATTGGCAGCAATTGTTATACATACAACATCTATAGTTGAAAGAAAGAATAAAAGCCTAGATACATAAAATAAACTTAGAAACTAAGAAATATGTAAACATAGTTAGCATATTGAGTTGATTTAATAAAAAAAAAACATTATAGTGCAAATTTACAGCTCAAACCATTGCAACAACTGGGGAATGATTGTAGGGAATTGGTACGGGAGAAAGGCAAAGAAAATGTAGCCGAATACCGAGAGGAGAATCTTGGAATAAAGAAATTCAATGAAGAATGAAGATAAGATCAGTTACTAGTCCCGCAAACTATTTTCCAAATGAATCGGCTCCCTTCAAGCTCTCGACGATGGACCAGGGAGTTCAAGTCATGCTCTTCAAGAAGTGTGGGATAAGAAATTTCTCGCTCTGGATACACCCCAGTGCCCTTGAAGGAGAGGAACTCCAAAAAGCGTCTATGAATCTATTCAGCGTTCAATTGCAAGTATAAATAATAAGATGACCGCACTCGTGATGCAAAATTCATCTTGCGCTCATGACAGATGAGCAGAATAGTGCCTTGAAAACAGGTATATTCTTGAAGAATTTGCAGCTACGCGCAACAAAGCCCACAGTCTTGGAGGACGGCAGCCAGACATTATCTATATGCAGAGAGAAGGTTAAGCGGGAATCGAATACAGCGCCAAGGTCCTTTACGATATTAAATTTAGATGAGGGTTCATTATTTATGGTATACGCCGATGGAACATTATGTATCTTCCTTGTGTAAGGACGAAACACCATTTATTAGGTTTTGAATTCAGCTTATTTATGTTGCACGAAGTCTTAATGACAGTTAAATTGTCTTGAACGAGATTGATATCGAGAAGAGATTTAATAGATGCAAAAAATTTTAAATCATCACGTCACCATATAAGATAAGCTATCTGGATATATTAAAGCAAAATGGTCAGAAAAGGTATTAACAACAAATTGTGAATTATTAATTTGAAAACCACTATAATGTAAAATATACCATATTCTGGAAGATTCCTGCCTGTCACGATCCTTTTGGACAGGATTATATACAGGATAAAGTTGATTCCATATGCTGTTTATATTAAAATAAAAAATAAAAATACCCTTACCACCTTGATGAGTGAAGAACTCCGGATACATATACGTATGTATATAGCTGGCGAGGGCTGATATATACTTATAGATCTTTCATGTATTTATAAAGAAAAATATAAGTAAGAAACTAATCAGTAAATTTGAAGGCAACTTAAGTCTAATCAATAAATGCTTGATATTTTAGAGAAATGTTCTTCTTCATCGTTTGACACAACTGTATTTAAAACAAACACAGTTTGTTTTAAATATCTGCTAAATAAATATTTGTTTTTCTTTTCAATATTACTTAAATAAATTAAAATTAAGGTAAATAAAACGTGTTGTGTTCGACGGTACTACTTGAATTAAATTGTGAATTTTGCGTTTTGGCTGCTCCAATTTGATGACAACGAGAGTAAATTACCTCTGAATATTTTGGATGTCAATCTACGGTTCTAGAGTTGTTACTTTATCGACTTTATAACTTGAGTCAAAGCCTAGCGATTGACCCAACAATAAGCTACTGGACCAACCTACTAATTTTATTTAAACGTACGTAATTTAGACTTATTTATTTTATCTAACGTAGGGCAAGCCAATAAAAAATGCACCAACTCTAAAGTAATGACGGTAAAAACGGCGGATCAAACTGAACAGTTGTTTTTGTTAATATTGTAATATAAAAATTCCTTTTTTGTGTCAAATTTCATAGCTAACGAAGTTCAAATTAAATATAATTATGGAAAACTAATTCACGAGTAAAAAATACTATGGATTTTCAATTCTTAATTTGGTTTGCCTGCTCATAAGATTATTACCTATGTTTATACTACTCACTATTTCTTCAGAATTTCATATTTGTTTGCCTCCTATTGTCGAAAAACTAGAGAACCTATACTAGTCTATATACAGTAAACGACCTTGTAACATAATGTATATTACGAAAAAAACTTAGTAGCTGAATATAACGACACTGAAACATAAAATATCTGGCAAACAAAACTATACCCATATGAATTCTACCTCGTAAACTTTTTTCATGTTTGCAGAGACATTTTATTACTGACTGTATATTTTTTGCCCATCCACTATGTGTCTGTGTGATAACGTACTGGTAAAAAGCAATGTCATTCTTACGACGGAATGAGCTATCGATTCCGGAGAAATTGAATTATAAATATAAAAATTTTCCCTGCAGTAGCTGCTTGCAACCAGTCAAATATCATTCTCTAACTGAAGAGCGAAACACGTAATTTTTGAAAATAAAAAGCCCGTTTTCTTGTAGCATATGTGTGAATTTGTTATTGAGTATTTAGCTAGGAATAAAATTCGATTGTAAATCCCGAGTTATTTCCTGTTATGGGCGGTATGAGATATAAATAGAGTTAGCGAGGTTGGATCAAAGTTAAGGTAGGGTTAGAAATATACAGGGTGGAAGCGATCTATCTAGTTAGAAGATACTGGGATTTAGGTGGTCGACTATAAGATGGCAGGACCAATAATAAGCTCCCGCCTGCTGTTACACACGTCACGCCTTACTTGAATCCCATTCATTCTAGTTCTAGGATTAGAATCGAAAGGGGAAGCTTTAACAGTGTAATCGGTGCCGTTAACATATTATATGCTGGATAATAATAAAAAAATCAAGTTAATTTTGTGAAAATAAATAACTAACCAAAATAATTCTAAGGAAAAAGAAACTGTTACTTTTAGACGGAATTCTAGAAGAAAAACAACAAGCGAGCTTTAAATTTGCAATTAAAAAACAAACAATAATTCTTAATGGAAACGCACAATATAAGGTGTAAACCACGAGTAACACTTGCGTAGTTGCCAGCATAATATAGTTATATTATTTGTACTTTCTCTTCAACAGTATACTAGTTCACTATTAACGCCTTAATGTTTCACTCAGCTGCATAAGTCTTCAAGAAAACGGCGGCCGTGTATGTCACGGAGATGCGCATTAAGCGGTTAATTATAAGCATACGTACTCCTTGAGACAAGTGTTCGACACTTGTTCGAAAACAAGTGACCAACAACTATATCTAACAGTCCCAACTGACCCTCTCCACACGTGTAAGTACAGTAGCTCGCATAATTCTTATTTTTACGCCGACCTTTTCAAAATTGGTAATAAATTACTGAATTTTAATTAGTATAAATATGGATTCTTCTTTATGTCAAGTTGACACAAGGCGGGCACCTTCTGAGTGACGATTATTTGACACTTGCTGATTTAATTATATTGTAACCTTTTGTAATACCAAAAGAAAACCATATAATTTTAATGAATAAATTAATTCGTCGAATACCTTATGTAGGTGTGTGTATTCTGTTCCACCCTGTTCCTTCTTCTTATACCGCCGTCACTCGTTCCAACACCTTCCAAATCTTTCTCACCACACTTTTCCAATTACCCATTCCTTTACACTCGATATTTCACTATCCTGTTAACTCCCCTCACAGACTTTACTTTTCTGATATTTCCAATTTGTTTACCTCTTTTTTTATTCGATACCCTCGCAACCATCTGAAATATTCCCCGTCACCATCACACACAAGCTACTCTTATTACGTACTGTACCTCGACGTATGTAACTTCTATGTCGACGGATTCCATGCTGTATTATCAGCGAACGGCCTTTCCCCTCAGTCTGCGGATTCTAAGGTGGCAACTTGGGTTCAGTTAACTCCACTGGCGCTTCGTTCTTCGTCTGGTAGATCCGCAATTTAACGTATGAAATTCTTCCTAACCTGTGCTGTGTGTTGTGTAATGTTTTTATATTAATTTAAAAGATATGAGAAAAAGCATTCTTTGATTTGGTAACATTTTTTATATTCAGAATGCGTCCCTGGTTGACATATTTTCTATTGTTCCCCACAGAACAGAGTTCGCCTTTATCGACTGAGCTTCGGATATTAATGGAAACTACGATATTGAAGTTAAGCAATTATCGTATAGGTGGCAGTCAAGTATCAATACTACAACGCGACAGCGACCGCTAAAGATTTCTGCACTCTTATATCTAACCTATCTCATGTTATCCCACAGTAATTCCTATAGCCAGCTGGCCTCCTTCCAAGTTGTATATTAGTTATTAAACTATGTTAAATTCATTTATACTAACAATTTCATACAATTTCAGATATTAAAATGAGAGACAAAAAGCATATATGTTAAAAAATCATGTAACTTTGCATTGTATGATATTGTTATCGAATATACACGAAGAAAGATAGTGTTACATATTAGCGAAGAAAATCATCACTAAAATCAATAACAAAATAGCTCCTTCATTTATAAATCCAAAATTAAAATGTTTTGTATTCCATTTTCTAAAATACAGAACAAAGTGAAGAACATGTGGAAAACATGTAGAAGTAATTTCATGTGGTGGTTGTGCTACAAAAGCGCAAAACAAAGAGAATTTATATTTTTGGGGTTCATATAAGCTGCCAGAGTGATGGAAGAAAAATGAGGGGTTGTTATGGACTGGAAATAAAGTAATAAATGTCATGTGAAATTGTTTCTGTTAAGGGAAAAAAAGCACTACATATTTTTCTAGCACTTCGACAGTATATAAAGTCAACTGTAAAATACAGGGCATTTCAGAATTGCGCGGCACTACTTTGGTGATACGTTCTCCAGCACGAAATAAATAAAAAGTTCGAGTAAACATATCTCAAAATAACTTACTACTGAGATATTTAAGGTTAAACATATTGGTTTATAGATAACAGTAAAAGTTTCACCTACTAGACATTTGTCATTTTGGCGTTCTATTTAGTGCTGATAGTTTTCGTATTTTTTAACCATAACCTAGATATCTGTCAAGGTATTAGATATGCTTTGCAATGCGTGGCAACCATGTCATGAGACGACGAAATGTCAAAAGTCGGTTGTTTAGTTGCGAGGACTGTATATAAAGTGTTTTTAAAAGTCCTATTACCAGAACATACAGGTATGTTTCATTCAATTATTTATATCTCTTTGGCATTCGTAAGAGCAAAATTATATGGTTGAGCGTCGTCTTTATTCTTTAATATTATAGTAGACAGTTTCAGTGACAGTTTAGTGGCGTAAATGTTATGTATTTTCAATATTCAGGACCGTAAAGTACTATAGTGTGACATCGTAAATGACGGTGTCCTCATTTTAACAAGAAGCAGATTCACTTACCATGTTACACATAACAACCACATCCCCTTACTCTTTATAATGAAGGGCTCTGAGTGACGATTATTGCTCGTCCACAAACATACGTGCCCCTTGTGTATCGTTGCGACCTAGAAAATAACCCAAAATAGCCTCTTCGCCATATTTCGTAATTTCCTTCCTGGATATGTAGGGGGATCGCATAATGCCATAGACGCGTGCGATTGCCTTCCGATGCTCCATAATCCCCCTCACAGCAAATATCGTAAGTTCAATAAACCACTATAATATAAATCTCTCTTGATATTGGATAAAAGGCGACAGCCATAAAAAGGCGCTTATCGCGAGCTTTGCGTGCTTCCACGGGCGCAGCGGGGGCGTCTCTAATCACTTTAATGTTCATATCTTCTTGGTCTCAGCTAGCGCCATGTTTTCATCCCTAATATCTATTAAGCGATTTAGCGACGCTAGTGACAAACAAAATCAATTACGAGGCAAATTGAATAAT
Source organism: Osmoderma eremita (assembly GCA_031763485.1). Lineage (NCBI taxonomy): Eukaryota > Metazoa > Arthropoda > Insecta > Coleoptera > Scarabaeidae > Osmoderma > Osmoderma eremita. The sequence goes on from JARFOC010078041.1 coordinate 7,456, forward strand.
ACCTTAGCACGGATATAGTCGCCGATTATACGTAGGCGGGCGTCCGTTTTCACGTTGTTAAATGTGAAATTTAGTGAAGTGTGTATTTTACGAATATGAGAAACGTTGTAGGAAGATAAATCTTTGGTGTTGTTCATCTTTTCTTCTTCTGATATTAACTTGAAGATATAATAATAATAGCGTTTATTGTCCAACAGTTGGTACAACCATACTAAGGACAAAGCATAACAACATAGGTACATATTGTTATGATTTTTTGCCAGCACTTCTTATTTCTTCTTCCTCTCTTATCCTCTTACCCCCTTAGAGTGTCAGATTGGAAGTCCAAATCTTTCATACTTCACGATTCTTCGCGAGCGTTTTCATATCTATCGTTGATTTGCGTCTACTCGTACCCATTTCTTCAATCCTTTGCATCCACTTTTTTCTGGGATGTCCCCTATTCTTCCCTGCTCTCCCCCTGATTCCGTTATCTTTCACAGTAGTGTGGCTTTTTCCTTTCTTATTAAATGCTCGAACCATCGTAGCTGTTTCCTCTTCATAAATTCCACTATTCTCCCTTGCTTCATTGTGTCTCTTATTCTTTCATTTGGTATTCTATCATATCTGGTCTTTTCCTCGATAAAATTGCGACAAATTACGATGTACCGGACACATTGTTATGTTAGCGGCAATATTATTAAACGGTCCAACAACGAATACTAAACCACTCCAAACATTCATAGTTAGTTGCATGTATTGAGGAACGATTAAAATTTATGTTTGACAGTCTTCAATATTTTGATATTTAGATATTGAAACGCTGTAGGTATGGTAGAAGCTATCGGATTGCTTATAAACAAAATATTGCCAAAGCTACTGAAGGTACTGATTATATGGATTTCCAAATAGCTACCCGCCAATGATTTGATGTTTTATTAATCCCTTTGAAATTACACTGGTTAACAAAATTTCAGATTTATTTTGTCTTACGAGGTAAAGTGGGTGAACTTGGTAGTACTTTTTACACTTATCTCATATCTGTTTTCAGAATTTTTCTATCAGGCAGGGTTTTAGAGTGACAAAGCAATGAAATTTTGTGAAAGTATATATTATAATGTGTGTATAAATCATGAAAATATGTCGTACACAGTGATATATTTACTTGGAAAATGGGCTGATATATGACTTTCAGCTGTGCTTTCCACCAGAAGCATTTCTCTTCAGCGTCTAGCAATAGTCTGCCAACATAGCAGGGCTCCATTTGCCTTGGTATCATCAGCACTTTCTTGGTCGCTTAGTGTTATGTTTTGGCACAGGTAATTCCTAACTGTGAGGTACTGGTCTCAGTGGAGATAGAATATTAGGATATTTTGCAGTATGTTTGGATTTAGAAGTCATACTTACCATTTATATTTGTTAGAGAAAAATAGCAATCGGTAATATGGTCTTTTGGTTTCCTTCAAATCATAGGAATAGCAAAAGGCATATATGTCGTTTACCTTTTTCCCACGCTGTAAGAAGTCTGACACACGGAAAACGGCAAATATGGGGAGCCCCGCTTTTGTCCTCATCACCTGTTTTGCACTTGAAATACTGCTCTAGCACCTTTTAAGGAGAGGTGTGAAAGACTCTTTTTGATATTTAAATCTCAATTCGTCGCAAAAGTAGCAAAAAGAGTTCGGCTGGTTTACACATTTCCTTGGCATTTTTACAGGTGATCAAATGTTCGCGGTTTCACTACAGTAGCTTGGACGCACCACAGCACAACAATCCTTAAAACGTTAACAACGTTAATTCACTGAGCTCTAGTCGACAACTGAAATACGTCGAGATATGTTCAAACATTATCCATTGCATGCTGCTTGATCAGTTCCGAGCTCTAGCCGACAACTGAAATAACGTCAAGACGTGTTCTATTATCTACATATCTATGCATGCATATTTTAGGTGGATAAGCGAATATCCTGGAACATAAAAACTAAGGGTTATGGAGAAATTCTGAAAACATAATTGATTTCAGCATGTAAAAATATGTGCGAATCAGGCATTTCTGTGCTTGGGACAAAAATCTTGTTAGCCAGTGTAATTATTGTGAAGGGAGTGGCTTGTTGGAGTTTGTTCAGAACAATAAATAATGAAGCCATTACGTATATTGATTATGGAGATAATGTAATGAGGCGCTCTTGGTTGCAATCTCCCCGCCTTTTTTTTATAACACTTGGTATTTTACCTCGCAAGAATTTTTTCAATGAGAGTCTTATTATGGTCCTTATATTATGGATTAGAGAAATCCCGGATTTTTACTATAAAATTGAAGTAAAATTAATAGCTTATCTTTTCTTTTGCTTTGCCCTAAATCACAGGACAATTACGATATATTTTTTTTCTATTTCATTGTGTAATGCTTTCTTTTTATTAATAAATACTGAACCCGCGCTGGTATTACGTAGTAGCTACTACTAGTTTTGAAGAAATCGGAAAATAATCCATTCTGAAAATATCAATTTTTCGCTTTGATCATTTATAAAAGCCATTTCCATTATTTCAGTTAACACGTTTCGCCGTTCTGAAAAATAAAAAAAACCGATTTATCCCTCATTTTACCAATTGCATTGCGGGTTTGTTTTTCCGATGAACTTTATACTGAAACACATCTCACGCGGCTGGATCTCGATTTTTACGTACGAATTAATCGCTCGTCCATCCAGATAAATAAATTTGTCCGGCAATATTACGAGGGGAAACTTGGCATGAAAATACCTATGTACTCCCATATCGGCTCTCATACATATTTATATGATGTGCCCGTTTTGTGTACAGAAACTGAACGTGATTGTGATATTGTGCCCAGTGTTATTTTTACAAAAAGGTGGTTTCTCTTATGTATTTTGGTTTGAAGGTAAAAACCGATTAAATGAAATGTATGGTATACTTATGTATATATCCACATTATCTTTCTATCTTTCGATGTGAGGGGTTTTCGTCTTATGCGTTATGCTTCTGTTACGTCAGCATTGCTAGGTGAAGAGCAGTGGAAAATAAGCCGGCGAAATATAAGGGTAGACCAATTCGCATGCAGGTTTTTGTTCAATTTAATTTCAATTATTAGTGCTTTTAAGTGCTTTAGATAATTTGCTAAATTCTAAATGCATTGTTCTCTTCAGACAATAAAAACATCATAATAATAAAAGCCCAAATTACATGAGTAGGCTTTGGAAATGTGATATGACGAGTAGAAGCAGACAATTAATTGTTTATTTGTACGTCACTTCAAGTAATAGCTTAACTATTAGTTAATGATTTATTGTTAGTTTTAGTAGACAACGCAATTAAAAATGGGTTTTACAAATGCCGAGAAAGCAGGCATGTTACGGTGCTAATATTCGTCAAACGATAACTGCCAATCAGCAGCAAATTTCTACGGACATCGGTATCCTGATCGAAGGCAACCACATTATAATACTTTACAAATTTGCACGATTCACTAGTACGTTATGCAGGTTAAAGAAAATAGAAAATGTAAGAAACAAAACAGAGAAATCGGAATGAAGCGGATGAAATAGATGAAATAAGCATTTTCGCGTATTTTAGAGCTAATCCAAATTCTTCTACGCGAAACGGTGTGCAAGAACTTGACATTACAAGGTACGAGATAATGAATGTCCCTAAAAAAACATAAAATGAAACCTTTTAAAGTCTCCATAGTACAAAATTTGCAACCGCTGGATCTCCAAAAACGTATACATTTCTGCGACTGGTTGTTAAATGCAGGTAGATAATATTTGTCATTCATTTTATGGATTGACGAATCAAACTCTCACGGCAATGGCGTCCCTAATAAACGCAATTGTCATTTTCGGGATGATGTGAATCCTTTTACAATACAAGAAACTCAATATCAGGTCGGTTTTAACGTCGGTGGATAGCCGTAATAGGGGATTACTTATTAGGACCCTATTTCTATAATGGTACACTAACTCTAGATAGATACTTAAAGTTTCTTCAAACTGAATCAGCTGCCTTTGGCCATCCGAAGACAGATGTGGTTCGAGCACGACAACGCACCACCGTTTAGTGCACAACTTGTGACAAATGTTCTGTATCTGCAATTTGGAAATAGGTGGGTTAGGAGTAAGGCCCTCCGAGATGACTCGACTTCTCAATGTTGGATTTCTTTGTGTGGGGCTTTATAAAAGATAAGGTTTATAGCACTGTGTCGAACACGCTAGATGAGAGCCAGCTTTACAGGAAGTTACACGGGAAATGTTAGGAAAATCTCGACATAATTTAATGTGCAGAGCTCAGATGTGCATTAACAAAAATGGTGGACATTTTGAAAAATTTCTGCGGTAGGATACTTTTTGATTGTTGTGCAATAAATTCATCGCCTACTTATGTAATTTGTGCTTTTGTTATTATGATGTTATTTACTGCCTAAGGGGAAGAAATAAAAGTGACACTCTATTCAAAATTTAATAACCTATCTAAATATGCAAAAAAATACAGGGTGTCCAATTTAAGAAATTTGCCCCTCTATTGTTTTTGAAAGTACAAAAATCTATCTTACCTGACTGGAAAGAGTACAAAATACTACATCAGATTTGTCTTTGAATTATTTAAATATTTTGATTCTCACGGAAATAATGACTTCAGAATGAAAAATCAACCGTCACTTATATCTGTTTTAAATTATTATTTTTCTGAATTGATAGGTAGAGGACAGTATGTAAAGATGGTATAAGAAGATCTGATAAGTATTTTAATTAAAATAAATTATTGTTATACCTTGTAGGGAATCTCAAATTCAATGCATAATAGAACGACTTTGACTACACTTACAATTAGTGGAATATCCGGTTACAGGATGCCTAATTAATAAACTTTAATATGTTTTGTCCAAAAGAAAATAATGTAGACCAAACTGCATTATCAAAACTAGGAAATTGGTTTAACATAAACTTGTTTAGAATACTTTAAGCCGTGTCAAATTTAATGATTGATTAGATAATTAACATCGTAATACTTTAAGTAGGAATTTATCAAAACCATATTTCCATATATTACCCACGTCAAATAAGTTTTATTATGAGGTGAATAATTTAATAGAACCTACTGCATGCGACTCGTTAATGCATTTTTTATTACAGTAAAATGCCATTTTTCACATAGCGTCATAGTGTTCCAGAGACAGTCAGCATTAGCAGTGAAGTTATTTATTACTCTAAAGAAATCATCCATTATGCAATGAACATTAAATGATATCGAATAGTATAGGAAGGTACATGCACAAATATGCTATCCTTATTCATATCGGAAGAAAAATGAAATATTCTTTGCTTTAGGTGTAAGCGAATAAAAGTGGGGAAACCAATAAATGTGAATTAACGAAAGTATTTATCGAGATGAAGATGTAGCTGAGCTTTGTTACTTATATATCGAGGCTATATTATTAATTAGAGACGCAATTAGCTGTTGAAAATGGAAAAAATTGACATACCTCCGAAACTGACGAGACTGATAGATACGACACTAAGAAAAACTACGAGTAACGTAAGGTTTAATGGAAAATCTACAGAAGGCTTTGGGATCAAAGCAGGACTTAGATAAAGGAAGCCTCCGTCAACCGTCAGATAACATTATCAGAGAAAGTCAGATGAACAGAGAGGGACTTATCATGTATAGAACTCATCAAATAGTACGTTATCGAGGATGACGTGGCCATAATGATGAGAAATGAAAAAGAACTGGAGGAAATGGTGAGAGAAATGGCGGATGCAGCAAGTAAATGAAAAGAAAATCAAAGTGATGAGAATATCGGAAGTCGACAAATTTACTTACTAAGGAACAAGAATAGCAAGCGTATGTGACAAAGTAAAAGAAATTGAAGCAAGAAGGCAAACAGATGCGTCGGAGCTATTGTTTTTGAATTTTTGAACGCAGCCGTAAGTGAGGTTATGTGAAACATGATTTACTAGGTCCTTTTGGAGGAGATTTCTGGGCTGAAAGAGCTATTAAGCAAATATGGCGGCAGCTTTTTATTGCATTATTGTTTGTTGTGATGTGTGCACAAAAATATCAAATTTAATTAGATCACGTCACACTATTGAAGTGAAATCACTCCTTCGAATAAGAGAGATACAAAACTACGAATATACAAGAAAATACTGAGGTCGACAGCGCTGTGTGGTTGCGAAACGTGGATGTTGAATCCTTATACACAACAGGTATTAATGAGATGGGAAAGGAAAATTACTAGGAAAATAGTGAGAGGAAAGAAAACTGAGGAAGGATATATTAGAAGAACAAATGGAGAATTATACGAATTCTGCAAAGAACCTAAAACCGATGGTAGTAAAATTTAGAAGACTGGTGGCTGGGTCACATGAAGAGAAAGACGGGAAAGTAAAGGAGAGTCTGAAGAGCACAAGACTACAAGAAAAAGAAGAGGAAGACCAAGAAGGAGGTGGAGTGTTGACAGATTTAGGAGGCAATATAAAAAATTAACTGGAAGAACAAAGTCAAGGACAGAAAATTAACGAAGAGAGTTACAAAGCTATTAGCCTAAAGGGCTGTCAATACCTATACACTGTGGAAATTAAGTATGGCATAAATTCAGTAATTTCGTTGATATTATTTTTTGGAAAAAAAGGAATTTATTATCTGCTCAATTCAAAGTTAGTAATAACGATGATTTCGCGAGACAAACATTGTAATAAAACTAAAGTAAATTGATTAATCAGGAAAAAAAAACTCTAACAATAACATCAAACATAAAAATAAGCACAGAAATAATAGTTTTTAAATTACATTTACACTAAATATTCAAAGTGACGACCCTGTACCATCTGACAATACCCAAGACGATTATAAAATTCATTTCTCACATTGTCGATGGTTTGAGGTGATATTAACCTAATCTCATATTGAATTCTTCGCTTGATCTTCTAAATTATTGGGTTGATTGTTGTACACTTTGCTTTCCAAGTACCTTGATAAAGAGGAACCTAATGGCGTTAGATTAGGAGATCTAGCCGGCCATTCCATCAGACCTCTTCTCCCTATCCATCTTCCTGGGAGCACTCGGTCCAACTAGCGTTGCACGTTAATTGCGTAATGAGTCGGAGCGTTACCTTCTTGTAACCAATTGGTATTATTTGGTAGGTCAGCGTTATTTGCATTGGGGAATAATGCGTAATGCAGGCATAAATTCCAACTGTAAAAATTGCAGGTATCTATCTCCAGTCAAATTGTATTCAAAAACGAATGGACGTAGAATTCTGTCACCAATAATTCCTGCCCAAACATGAACTTTTCGAGGATATTGGGTATGACTTTCCTGCATCCAATAGGGATTTTCCCTATCCCAATATCTACAATTCTGTCTATAGATAGTTCCATTGTTGATTTATCCGAAAATAAAACACGCTGGGAAAACATTGGATCGCGAAAGCAAATTTCCATCATTTGCTCACAAAATTTATGCCTACGACCAAAGTCATGTTCTGTCAACTCATTAATCAATTGCGGCTTGTATGGGTGGATTTTTTGAACTATCAAAAGTTTTAGAACTGAAGTGTAGCTTATATTATGGTCCAAATCAATGCTTCTACTAGTTGAATGTGGATTGTCTTCAGTTTCTAAGAATGTAATGTAAAATATATTGGGCAAACAAGACGATCAATTTTAACACGTTTTAAAGAGCACATTGCTCA
>JARFOC010078052.1:0-15147 GCA_031763485.1 Osmoderma eremita
CTCATCGAGGTGGTAAGGGTATTTTTTATTATTTTTTACTATTTTAAGCCACCGTATCCTATTTTGTATTTTATAACTGCTTATTAACAAAGGCAGATTTCCAATTCATTTGTAAATAATACGTGAGCATCCTTGGATAAGAAATGCCTAGTTTCTTTAATTAAACACCAGGCTTTTACTCGACTACTAGCCTTTTTGCTTCTTAAGTTATTAACGCAAAAGCATGTAGAGAACTTCTGTCTTCGAAATAATTTGCAGCTCATTTCATTCTTGTCCGCTTTAATTGGTCTAACTTTCTCCTAATATGTTCTTTAATTGAATTTAGCCTTTTTTGGGGCCTCGAATAAAGATGTTTCAGGTACTTCATCCAATTCTTTCGCAGGTTTTAGTTCTTGTCCCTTTCACTTCAAATATCTACGGTAGTTTTAACAGTTGTACTCCTTGGTAATGAACCAGATTTTAACAGTATTCCGAGATACATCTTTTTAAATTAATCCCTAGAAAAATGTTTACTGTCCACTAGCAAATCATTCCTACCTATAATTTCAACTCATTACTTTACTCTGTAAAGATTTATATATAAAATATGTGTAGGTATTTCAGTTTGATATCTTTTACTGTTGTAAATTTGACTTACAACATAGCATCTCTTAGTAATCGAAAGAAAGCGATATCCAGATTATTAAACTTATTATTGTAACAAGGCTTACTAATGCGATATGAACCTTGACTCATCTTTAAGTAGCAAAATCGAATATATAATCTGCCGAAATACTTCTTTTGCTGTCAATATGGTTGTCAATGCAACAGAGGTGGCTGGAATTCAAAATAACTATTAAATGCCTCCATTAGGATTTTTTACCTTACAGATGAGACGATAGATGGCGCATCAAAGCAGATGTTCGAAATTCGCACAGTGAACCTATTCATTTATAATTGTTTTTGGCGTATTCTAGATACTTTCTCAAGAAGATCAGGAATCACCCGTCCTATCATTCTCCAGCGGTACTGTTTTTGGCGAAATAGCCACCATGATGCTGTTACCCAGCCTTATCAACTTGCGCTGCGCCACTTACTGCGAGATTTACACCTTAGATCTGCGAAATTTATGCCGTGGCATGGTCCAATACAGGAACACGGCCAAATTGCTACACGAAAAATTAGCCGATCGGATAGATGGCGCTAGAGTCATGCAACATCCGATCCTCCTAAAGATGAAAGACAAGCAACAGAAACGCACATCGATCCGCTGGCTGAAGAATCAGTGGAGATTCATTTACAGTTATAGCAAAAAGAAGACCGCTTCACTACAGGAGGTACCAGTAACCGCCTATCATACGTCCAATTACCTAAATATGTACGCTCTGAGCGGTGATGTAGAATTAAGGGAGGGTGTTATATGCCTAAAATCGACTTGTCCCTATGTGATGGAACCGCATAGTTCTTTTAAGAGATTCATTGTGTATCTGGTAGGAGTGGTGGTGGTGATACAATGTGTCGCCACTCCGTATTTCGTATTTTTCAATGGTGACATGTCTAATGAAAGCGCGGGTTTATTCTATACGTTGGATTTGATCTATCTCATAGGATTATATATGGATTTATCAACGGCCGTTAAAAGCAAGGAAGTGTTAATAACGGATCCCAAGGAGATTCTCGCCCATAAGAGCAAACAGGTGGGTTCTTTTGCATAAATAAATTTAATATTAATTAGTGCAGGAAATCTGATAGCTTCATTAGTTTCAATAAAATGTATTAAACATGGTAGTTATTTTGCAATTTTGGTGTATTTTTTTTAGGGTATAAATACCTTTTCGTATAGCTTTTGCCAATTTTACTAATACTTATCAAGAAATGTTGTTTCAAACTCTTTGAATTTCACTTTTTAATTCATGTTATTGTTGTTGGTACCCTAATGCAGAGACTTAACACTACGGTCTTCAGGCCTATTGTATCACTCTACATTAGGTATGTGAAAATGTGTATTCCGTGTCTTTGAAGAATAAGGCTTGTTACTGCCTCTCCTCGCCGTAAGAGGGCAGCAGTGTTGATTTATCCTCAACACTGAAGGGTACCGGGAGAGGTACCGGCCACCCTTGCTGCAACCGATCTTTAGAAAAATCCGTTGCCGCAACGGAGATTCGAACCATCGACATCCTGTACAGGTGTCTAGCGCTCTTACCACTGCGCTATCCCGGCAAATAACCAAAGGTGTTAGTTAAATTAACCAAATTTTGGTTAATCCAACACATCTTCTTCTCTCAGTGTAGGATGTCTCCAGTTTGGGAAACGTATGCGATATTCTCGTTCTGTCATGTTTGCATTTCCATTACAGAAACTTCACACCAGGTAACTACCGTCCATGTTAGTTCGGACAAATTTAGTAAACTCTTCAATAAAGTAATATAATTGCGAAGACCATCTTTAAATAATTATTATATTTTGTGATACATTATGGTAATTTCCAGAATAAACGGTACTACCATAAGAAGGATTATTTTTGGGCAGTATTGCAAGCAATAAACTTGGATTTCTGTTTTCTTTATTTGTGCCTCTTGACATAAGTTTCCGGAAACACTTCAGCCCACTGGCTTTTTGTATTTATCTCCCAGCGCTCTTACCACTGCGCTATCACAAAATTACAAAAACAAAAGAAGACAAAGTTAAAAGTCATGGAAATGGCCTTTTGGAGACGTAGTTGTGGCGTACTACGAACAAATATGATCAGAAACAGTGTTTTGGGGACTTCGTATAGCTTTCATGTTGTCAGAGAGACAGCACGACGTTGCACGAATTAGAACTATGTTAGCAACGACCATTATCACCATTATCACCAGATTAGAAACCAAACAATCATGGAACAAATGGGTGTAACAATTAATATTCCGGCCACAATTGAAAGTAGACGTCTAAGTTTGGTCATCTAAGCATGCCGGAAGAAGAATGGCCTTTAAAAATATGGAATTGGAACACATCCCAAAATAAAAAAGGAATGGAAGATGAAAACTTTCCTGGAAGGATGGTGTGAGGTATGCAATGCAAGATGGACAGATACAAGAGAAAGACTGGCATGATAGAAGAAGATGGAGATGGCAAAAGATACCGAATGGCGCAGTTTAACTTGCAATTAAAAAAATGTTTTAGAAACTATCTACAATCTGTTGCCCCGACACTTATTAACTTTAATATTAAAGCCTAAAGTGAGGAACTACTACAGAATGGTACAAGTTTTTCTAGGGTCACTCCTTCATACTCTTTAAATAGTGTACACTCTAATTAATCATTACTTTGCGGACATTACATGATCAATCCTTAAATAATGAATCTGTGTCTATAATGAATGCATGTATAACAATGACTCTTTCTTTTTCTACAACGGTTTAAGCTTATATAACACAAAAACTAGGTGTTCCCTCTTGCCCTGCGAATTGGGGTTTCTCCTCTAGCGGTCCTCGAGTGAGTTTATTCCTGCTGACATATCCCTCTTCGCATACATTCCCACCTTCTTCTTACGGCGCCCGGTCAATATGGGATATACAGGGCCGTTCGTAACAATATATTCAGGTCCTACAACGTTTTACCCTGATCTATTAAAACAGCTCTCAATAGTTGTGTACAACGCTAATGGAGCTAATCAACACTCTTCATAGAAGCAAATTGTTGTGTATTTAAAATACGTTCTTAAATTCTCGTCGAGAGACAACTATTTTTATTTTAAATCTTTAGTTTTTTTAGCTATACACATATAAGTAAGTTAGAGTAGCTAGTGAGCGTTTATTCCTGCAGATGGAGTTGATCATATCACATTTGTATTCCTACAGATGGGGTTGATCGATTGTTATTTGCATTTCATATCATATAAGTACATATACATAACATACATAATAACAAAAAGCTTAAAATTGGAGTATTTCTGGAGATCTAACTTGACTTTTACGTCTTAATACTCTATCTGTTACACAATCCTTACTATTATTATTAACTAATGTTGATCGTGGAATTACAGAAACTGGTTTAGTATTCATGTATGATTTAGCAGTATTTCTTTATTGGAAAAGAGAACGTGATATTAGCAATCCAATGTCCGTTTAGCCCTACGATCTTACGATGTTACATGCAAAAGATTTTGGGATTCCCCCTTCACAAGCTTTCCAGCTAATAAAACAGGCCATAAAATGCCTCGAGCTATGGTTATTAGAATTAAGTTTAAATAGTCAGAGAGAAAACATTATAAGCCCAGAATATATTTTCAAATATGATAATTGTTGTAGGCATAGGGTACGGTGGCTTAAAAAAAATTTAAGTTAAAAATTCCCCTTACCACCTTGTTGAGTAAAGACCTCTGTATACGTATTTCTGTTGAGGATGGCAACTTGCCGAAATACGTATAGAGAGTTCTTTACTCAACAAGGTGATAAGGGGTATTTTTAACTTAAAAAAAAGATAATTGTGCAGTTCATGATCACGTGGCATGGGTACTCGAGGAGTAAGTTCAGAGAAGATAAATTTATTAGAATCTAATTTAATTATTCAGAGACAACAGTATAAGCGCCGACCATATTTTTTAGCATAATAACTTAGCAATTGGCATTGTAAGGATGTCAGAAAATGTTGTTTTGGTCGACTTGGCTTGGAGTTTAAGTCTCTAAGCTTTCAAAATATCAAAAATATGAGGTACATGAAGAAAGGAAAAGGAAGATTGTCGAAATTAAATTAATTAAAGCTGAAATTCGAGGAAGGTGAAATAATATTTCTTAGAGGTGCCTGAAAAATTTATGCATTTAAATATAGGTAGAAGTTTCATTGAAATATCATCGTGGAGTATTCCCTCTATTTCTTCTATTCTGGAACTAGTAAAAGTTTAATCATGTGATTTTTCAGATATCCATGATAGTAGATGTAATAGCAATTTTTCCCGTGGAACTGGTGGCGTATATATTGGCCAGTTCTCGGTACACCAAGATGATGTTGCACCTAAATCGGATACTGAAGCTCCGCATAGTGTATGCCCTCCAAAAATCGGCCGAAGAGAAGCTTCTATCAAAAGCTCTCCGTCTAAAATTAATAAAATTCTCGGCGATATTCGCTTTCCTAGTCTACTTTATAGGGTGTGTGCTGTACGGTATTGCATGCCCCGACTTAAAATGTTCTAGTGGCAGCTGGTTTACGTATTATGAAAATAGAACCAAGACAAGCTTAATACCGAAAAGCATGAGGGGAACCGATTTCATGGCTAGCATATCTTACTCTGTTTCTTTGCTGTTGGGTTTAAGGGAAAATGCTATTTACAACTTTACATTAGCGAATACTGCCTTCGGAATATTAGTTACTTTTACAGGTAGGTACGATGTAATACGATGCGTAGTAGATACGATATATATATATATATATACTTTGCAGACGTCGAATCCAAAAAACCACACTGTGCATTATTTTGTATCCAATTTTCAGGCTATTGCATGTTCAGTTTCTGCTTTTCCGAATTGGTAGCTTGCACTGCGATTAACCTCCAAGACACTAACGACTTTCAAGAATATCAAACGATATTGAAATTATTCAACACCAATCCAGACATTCCGCAATACCTTAAGAAAAACATGTACGACATAACTATGTGCGAGTGGAACTATAGCAAAAGACATCCACTGAGTGGGGAAACAGGAATCCTACGTGATGCACCGGAGAATCTCAAGAAAACCATCTTGTATCAGAGGATCGTCGACTGTTTACTGAAGGTACCCGTGTTCCAAATTTGCGATAAGAACATTCTATGGAACTTGGCACCTTTGGCTCAACTGAATGTAGTACCGCCAGGTCAGTATTGAAAAGTCCACGACGTCATTTCTTTAATCAAATAAGTATTTTGTTTCTGTAGGAACAATAATTGAAAGGGACAACACATACCAAAGATACCTGAAAGTCATACTCAGAGGTTACTGTCACGTAGAAACCTCGATACCAACAGACAAATATCGAGGAAACTACAGCACATACACCAGCGGGGACGTGTTTCCCCTGATGGAATCGCTCCTGTACATAAATACCTTTTTGAGAGTCACCAGTATAACGTTTGTTGAAGTGGCCTGCATACCGCTTCCTTCCATATTTAACCAAATCAGAAATAACGACGCCGACTTGTATAGGGATTTAAAGATAATGATGGTAGACTTCATGACTGAAAACGATACCATTTTGATGAGGAGAAAAGGTCGCTTACCGGAAATGATGTCTGCAATGAAGTCGTACGGGAAGGGTGAATATTTTGGTTACGACACCAATGAAGGTTTCGACGATGTGGAGAGGAACAAAAGGCAAAACGTCGAACTCCGTAAATATTTTGAAATACACAAACTGCCGAAAAGTTTGCATTAAACAAGAAAAAATGTACATCTCTTATCTAATAGAACTTAGAAAAACCCTTACCACCTCAATGAGTGAAACGCTCTTGATATGTATTTCGGCAACTACATACGTCAGATCACCTTGCTTCACTAGACGCTAGACTTTTCAGGTCTACCATATGTAAAATGAGCAACGTGCCCCTTAAAAAGTGTTACAATTGGCCTTGTTTGCCCAATATATTTCACATTACATTCTTTACAATCTATTTCGTAAGATAGGGGAAGTTTACCGAAAATGGGATACTGTGGTAAAACGGGATACCCTAATTATTTTGTAGTACATGTAGCGCCATTTGTTGTGCAATTGACCTAATACTTCCTATCAGTGTGAGTAACCTTCAGCAGTTTGGCCAAAATCGTGACTGGTGCAACGCCGCTAGGTGAGTTTTTAAGTTTATAACATATTTCTTGTAAAAATTTAGATCTACAAACATAAGCTTTTCGTCTTTATGGCCAATGAGATAACGGCGACAATTTTTTTACCAGTGCTACCACATAAACGACCACATAACGTATGAAATTTTAAGGTTATATTCTTATATGAAAAAAGCGGAAGGATGTTTTGTTTACATGTTGATGTGTTGATAAGATGGGACGCGGCATGTGCTTCTAAAACTGGATGTATCCCATTTTAGAAACACAATGCTCGTTTTCTGTTTTAACTTGAATACGATATGCATGAGTGCTGAGGGACATATATTCAATGGTCATTTTCCCAGGACGTCGTGTCAAGGAAGGGTTTTCGATTGGGCTACCCCCTCCCCCCCCAATCCATAGTTGCCTGCCACCCTTCTGGTTGGATGCAAATAAATCTCTTCGAAAAGTCGTTCAACCATTTTTTACAATCTACCAATGCGTCAAAAGAAAATCCTTCGTTGCTTATAATGGACGACCATAACACTCATACTCAAAACATACATGTGATACAGAAAGCCAGGGATCAAGGTGTTACCATATTGTGCTTACCACCACATTGTAGTCATCGCATCCCACCGCTTGGCGTTTCTTTTATGGCACCTCTATCGCCATTCTACAGTTAAGAGTTCGAAACATTTCTAAGGAACAATCCGGGTAGAGTCGTCACAATTTACCAAATAGGCAGATTATTTGGAAAGGCCCTTTTAAGGGCGGCAACACCCAATAATGCAATTCATGGTTTTGAGAAAACTGGCTTATTTCCCGTTAATCGATCGTTTTCACTGATGATATGTTTATAGCTGCCGATTCCACTGATCAGCCAGAAAATGAATCAACTTCAACGGGAGAGGGCCCATCTGAAAGAGAACCACCATTTCCAATCAGGCATCAAACACCACGCCCATCGACTTCATATTCGACCCACACACTACCACAATTAAAATCAACTCGTCTTCATGAGTCAGAGGGCAGCTTCTCCAGTGGTGATGATAAACCTCTGGCCAATATTCTTCAAGATTGTGTTTCACCAGAAATAATTCAACCATACCCAAAAGCAGCATTAACAAGGTCTGCGAAAACTGCAAACAAAGATAAAGCTGCCATCTTAAGGATCTTATAAGGATGAATTGAACGCCAGTACAGAGGCGAAACGCCGTAAAGTGCCAACCAATAAATTGACATCTTTGAAAGGAAAGGGACTATCGAAGGGAAAATCAGTAAAGAAAATCTCCAAACCACAGAAAAATAGTTCGACCGAAAAGAAGAGTGACGAAGCAATAAACAAGACTAGAGACCAAAAAGATGTGAATGGAAAAAAACAAGACCAAAGACAAAAATACCAAAGAAACAGGCATGACCAAAGAAAATAGTGACGATGAAGAAAATCCTGTGTGCTGTTATTGTGAAGTAAATTTTCTAAGCAGCAAACCTGGTGACCAGTGGATTCATGGGTCCATGAAACTTGCGGTGTATCAGACAACGAAGTCAGTTATTTCATATGTGATCTGTGCTTGAAAATATAATCCCATTTTAGAAACACTACTGATCCCGTTCTAGATATATATGTTCCTAAAATGGGAAATTTGACTCGCGCAAGAAATAATTTTTTTTGTTCTATGTTTAATATTTTCGCATGTTATGTTTATTTTTTGAATATAGTTATGTTTGGTATATCCAACATGAGGGTTGTCCATTGTTTTGTACTTAAACTTGTTTTTAAACCAGATCCAAACCTTAAGTATCCCATTTTAGGTAAACTTCTCCTACAGATATCTGATGAACCTCAATTTTATCTTTGGCATTTCCTAAAAGCTTATTCAAAGAATTATTTGTATTGTACACGATACGTAAATTATGGTCTTTTAAAATTTTAGATAGATTTCTAGTCCATTTTGTGAAATGGTAACAAATTGACTACCTTAATAACTTTTAGGTATCAGAGTTGTACAGTTTTCAACCAACTGCTTCGCTTGTTTCTTCAACTGCTTTAGAAGTGATCGTGGTCTTTGCATGAATATGAACATTTAGAATGGTTTGCTTTTCTCTAATAAAATACGCTTCGCCTTTAGGTGTCTCTTTTTGTACGTTTCATATTTAAGTTACAAGTATGCCGGCTATAGTTTGTATACAGCTAGGAATTTTTGGCGTAACACCTCGTAACACCCATTAAATATAATTCATAGTATTTAATACATGTTTAATTTCTTTTTCAGATAAGTATAAGTTCTGCCAACGTTTCTTCTTGAAAATGACCATAAACCCAACGGGCTATTTCTATTCTATCTGGGAGTGCAGCCGTTGCATGATCTCAATAATAAACGTTATATACACACTAACGGTGATGAAGTATTTTATGGCAGTAGGTGCAGACGTATACATCCAGTTGGTATTTCTTAGCATTGCCTGTGTTGATTTCTACATCCGATTGCATTGTCGATACTATAACGAAAAGGGAATTCTAGTAATTCATCCGTGGTGCACAGCTACGCATTACTTCTCTGGTGCGTTCATCCTGGATCTTTACTGCAATTTTCCATATAACTTAGTTGGGATAGAATCAATGTTCCACGGACGCACCAGGGTCCTACTACCAATGACCCTGTTGATATTAACCCGACCGATGCAAATGTACAGGGTGTACTTCGGATTGCAATACATCCAAAGCAGATCTAAAGAGAGCAAAGCCGTCCTGTTGGAGAGAATCAACTACGTCATGATAATGACGGTGATCTTCTTAACGTGCTCCGCCATCATAGAGCACTTAACTTGCGTTTACGTGACGGACGGTGGTATAAAATACGTTTGCGGCAAGTACAGTTGGATAATGAGATCCTCATTTGGAAGAAACATCACCCAATCGGGTTTAATGGTGATTTCGTATTACAAAGTATTATCGATGTTCAGCACGTGCGGTCTAGGGTTATTCAGATTTGCGACCTATTGGGAGTCTATTCTGGAATTGTTCTTTGTATTCACCCTGTTTGCTGTGAAATGGTTTTCGTTGGCGAAGATAATAAGCTCAGCGGTAGACAAAATTATCTTAACGTTTAATAAAAGAACTATAAGTTTAGCGACTGGTAGTTGTATGCGGTCCTAATACTTTTGCTCTACTATTTGTTCCAAATTCAGAAAGTCATTATCTTAGATAATTCTTTCTTCGAAATTTTTTAGATCAAAGGAAACGCGAAACTAACCGAATATCAACGGGATGCCAAATTGCTGGTTAAATTTCTGCGGACTTACTTAGTGGACGAGGGCTTAATCAAGGAAGCGGTCGATCATTACGAGAACATCTTCAACAGAAGTCAAGGTTACGATATCAACGTCATTTTGGGCAATTTCTTTTGCGTCCTGTGCGCGGATTTCACTTTTCACATGTACTGGCCCGTCTTGAAGACTTCCGACTTATTCAGTTCCAGCAAGGAAACGGATATGCACAATTTGTGTGTACAATTCAACCTGATACATTATAAGAAAGACGCTATGATCATCAGGTGCAACGACGTACAAGATCATTGTTACGTCGTGTATAAAGGAAAGGTTAGTTTCGGGTGATTGGTATTTCTTGTGTAGTTATAAAAAAATATTCGAAACTGGCGTCCATGAATTCAAACTCTCGAGTCGAGACACCTTCCATCTATTTTCGATTGGATATTTGTACTATTGTGTAATTTTATTTTGTATATATTTTACATCGATCAATTATAGGTAAAGATATCAGTGGCAGGAACAAAATTAAAAATACTGAACGCGGGTGGTACGTTCGGTTGTTTCCAACTGGGAAGAACTAGGCAAACTATAACTGCAACAGCCATGGTGCACGCTGAAATCCTCTGCATCAAAAGCAGAACTTTAAACGAATTGAGCCAACGATTCCCTCTACTGAGGGAGAAACTAAAGAAAGCCCACTATCTCAATACCGAATACATGGACTCCACATTTGAAGATCGAAACAAAGACCGGGTCATCACACAAAACATACTGCAGTCGAAAACGTGGCGGCGTTTTATAATCGATCCCGAGAGGAGATGGTACGGCTTCTTTAATTATATCATTAGCGTACACGTAGCCACCTTAACCTCGATGGCGGTGGTGATCGTGGTCGCCAGGATGGACGTGAGCAACTCCTACTATTTCTATATCATCGATGCGATCTTCATCATGAAGATCGTCATGAGTTTCCGCTTGGCGTACGTCGATCACGAGACTGGAATTCTCATACAGAGCTCCAGCAAGATTGCCAAGAAATATTTGACCGATTGGAAGGGGTTCTGGTACGACGCGCTAACTTGTTTACCCTTGGAACTCCTCGTAACGATTATTACGAAAAATCCATTGTTATACACTTGTTGCTGGATGAACAGGTCGTTGAGGTTCTTTCATCTCATGTTCTACTATAATAATTGTAAGAATAAATTGACCGTCAGCAAGATGCTTAAATGGACTTACCTTATGTACATGATGTTGATCGTTATACACTTCATGGCAACACTTTGGTAAGTATAGTAAAATCAAGCAAATACAACATAAAAATCATTTTGGGGCCATGATGAAGTATCTATGTTTCAAACCACAAATAATGTTTAGGTGTGCTATTTGCAAAGTGCTTTTCAAATAGCACACCAAAGTTTAAAGATTTAAAAGACAATTTGCATATAATTTAAAAGCTTTTTTAGTTCGTCAAAAAGATTCAAGCACCCCCATTAGCTTCTTTGTCATTGATGTTAAGTATAATTCATATATTTCAGCAATCATAAATTACCTAACTGTTATTAAAATACATATAGTCAATTCGCACTGTAGAAAGCAGTACAGGCGCTTATGGAAATACTCCACAACGCTGCCACATTTTTTGGGATAAATGCGCGAATAAAATATGGTCACAACGCAAAATGTGATACACTTATGACACAATATTTAGCGTGGCCATAACGCTTCGTGATTTTCTAAACTATACAACTTGTTTGTAAAGTAATACATAAAGACCAAATAGTTTGCTTTGTCTCAATAATTATAAATTTTCATTGCATACCTGATCGTCGTTGAAGTAGATTAAATAAATTCTGGTCAATGCCAGTTTGAATTTGATCTTGAACGGTTTTATATACAAAAACTAAAAGTTAGGTTATGTTTTTGTTTACGTTATTTAATCAATTGCAATTGCCTTCTGGTTTTGATGGAACATTGCAGAGTGCCACTAATCTCATTGCTCCGCTAACCATTATAGCAACTGTAATTTAATTTCTGACAATAGTCCAAAAATCGAAGAACACCATACCAGAACACCGTAGATCAGCAAAACGTTAAGCAGTACGTACCAATGTGACAGTGAAACATGTGATATGCTTTTATTAATAACGAAATAACCCCGAACGTGGTACATTCATCGTTTTCTTCTTGTAGCCACGAACGAATTATTACACAAGCGAAAATATATCAGCTTATATAGCATGGTGTGCGACCGGCTGTGTACGTTCATCGTTTTGACATTGGCGTGGAAAAGAATGACTAAATTTCCATATTCGTAGTTTTGTACGATATGTAATATGATCGATATATACCCCGTGATCAATTAAATTTATAATTGGACCAGCCTTTGTGTTTTTTCCACAAAGTTTATAGCACTGCTTAATTAATAATGTCACTGTTAGTAATGTTTATGGCAAACTGACGAATAATAATTTTAGGTTATGTTGCTTTCAAATGCTTAGTTAAATGTGCATGATTTTGATGAATATCTTAATAACGAAACAATTAATTAAAAAAAAAAACGAATACTTTTTAAAAGAACTTTCAGTAAGACAAGTTTTGTGTTCCAAATTAAACATTTTAGACTCTTAAAATGTGATAGTTATTACAATTTGTTGTGGCACTTCGTTGACAGCAGAGATAGTAAGGATAATTGGGGCACTTAACGTCAAATTGTGTGCTTAGCTCTCTGGTGGTCTTCGAACCCAACTAATCAGACTACCGCGCCAAATATCATATATTTCAAATTTGCAATGCAAATTTCTATTCATTCTTCTATACAAGCTTTTTTCGCGTAATGTCATTCACAAAATGTGCCAAAAAGTGCATTCCGCCGTGCAGATTTTTAAGTAGCACATGTTCTATTTCCAACTACAATTCTGTTCAAAAAGTGAGCGCACAAGTTGCACAAAAACGCATTGACGGTTTCGATTAACGTATTCCTGAAAGTTATTTTTACAATTGGAATTATTATTTTTTTGCTTACCAGACGGAATACAATAAACACATTACTCCTGCCGCGCAAAATTGTTAAATCAACTTATTTTTCAAACACAATAACCAACCAACTTTAACAATAATTTTATTCTCGCATTGACTTCTACAATAACAACTTACAGAATAGTCTCTCAAGGAAACGAATTCGCTCTAACATTAATCTACCCTACTCCACAAAAATATAGCCATTAGGAATATAATTATACTAAAAAATACAGTCGGGTCGAGGTGCCTGGCGATGAATCATTTTCAGGTCGACGTGCGTTGTTAACAAAATAATAACTAATTCGGGACACGTTAATCTTTGCAGACGAAATACACAATAATAATAAAAATAACGATAATTATTAAACAGTAAGTAAAAACCATGAGAACTACTAACAACTAACAGAATTGTAATATAAATTTAAAATAATCTATGTAGAGTTCTATAATTTTACGCTCAGAGCTCTCTATTGGTCAAGTAAGCCCTACACCAAAGGTATACTAGTGCACCTCCCCTCCCCCCACCCTTTGGTTGACAGCTACAAAAATTTGTATTACGAACTAAATTGTAATATTCATAGCTTACTCTAATTATAAATTCAATCGATCAACCGGTAGTATTATCTTATACATTAAATCGTAAGACATAGTATAATTACCGAGGTGTAGAACATAATACTATAAAAATAAAGAGATAACCACAATCAAGAATAAATAAGCCACAAGATGGTAAATGATGTGATGAGTTTCACTCTATTCAAAATGTTTGACAACATTGTGCAGTAGTAAGTGAGATAGGCCTATATGTTAATTATGCAACTACAAAGTGAAACGGATAGTCTCATAAGAGCCTGTAGTGTTTTCTAAAATGCGAATGGACTACATAGGTATATATTAAGTTGACGTAATACATCGACATACGCCATAAATTTGCTCTCGTAATAGCACATCCCTATTATTAAAACATCACAGATAATAAACAAAAATCTTGAAAGCAAACGATTTTGTGAGTAGAACCAAAATTTGTAATGGTAATGGTCTAGGCAACCCAAGTTACACATCGTTTTGATGGTGTATGTAGCTTGCTTCAACTGCTAATATAGAGACACTTCAGGTAGAACTCAAAACGCCGTGACCATTGTAATATAATTTGTCTATATTAAAATCTATTATTAGAACGTAATTAGAACCATTCTCACTTTACGTACAAATAGCGTATAGTCCATTCGTCACTTAGAAGACAGTGCTCTGTTATAGGTTGTAATCATGAATAAAATATGGCCACAAAGCAAAATGTAATACACTTATAAGACTTGCATTCATTCTGTAATGTTTTAAAAAATACTTTAAGTAATTGCTGGAGGAGATTTTGTTATAATTATAATAATTCATGTCTTTTCCCAACAACGTGGGCCAATTACAAGGGATGAGCTATTATTATTGGAGCAACTTAAGATCTTCCTTTAGCCTTCAGAATTTGCCAAATTAGTAAAGAAAACTACTGAAAACCTCACTCAGCATTTTTACAATTACCAAGACAACCAGAGACACAACACGTATAAACCATTGTAACAGATAAGACAACACAAAAAGTAGCACTTAAAACCCCTAATAATTGAAATTAGATTGAACAAACCAGGGCATGCGAACTGGTCTAACCTTATATCGAGAGAGCAAAAATGATTGTCATGTCTGAAGTTGCAGTAAATGAATAAGAAAAAGATAAACAAATATATATATAACAGGTAAGACAATGTTGCTGCAAACTTCAGACATGACAATCATTTTTGTTCTCTTCCACGGTAGAAATAATACGGTATGCTAAGTTTGGATCTCAAATTCGAAAAGGACGGTCAGATGACGTCATCAAATTAAAAGCAGCCAATCACAGTCATACTCCTCTGGTAGACGGTAGTGCACGGTTTATTTGTTTTGCTTATGATATTGCACAGTTTACAGCCGCGTTTTACTTTGAGATTTTATATTTGCAAGGCTAAAACTTGCACTAAACAAAAACTAAAAATCTTTAAGGAAGTAATTTTCTTTGTTAGTAGGGTGAGAACGTACATAAGAGTGAAAGATATTAATAGCACTATTA
>JARFOC010078062.1:0-15146 GCA_031763485.1 Osmoderma eremita
TCGGGAATATGTTACCGCACTTCAAACCACGGTAAGAAAAGTACTCCTACAGTACTACCGACATGTATTTCGGAACGCTAGAATTAATGTTACCTGGGACAAATATTTCGTTCTTGAACGTAGTTTGTATTACTATGGTAAAAAATGATTACTATGTAACAGTTTTTGAACGCACTCCAGCTCTTCTTCGACTGTATATATTGGAATAACTGACGTGGATTGGTAGTCATAGATTCCTGAACTTTCCTTAAGTAACTCTCATACGCACTCGAGATATCGTACATAGCAGCCTTAATCTTTTGAATTGATCATGATAATATTGAGAATGAGTGTGCTGCCATTTACGTCTGTAATAGTCTTTAGTGTTTAATCTATTTATTATGTCAAAGTTAAAGAAATTTATTAAGCTTTGGATCAAATTAAATAGTACCAGAACACTATAGAGTAACAGACGTCTCTCAATCGTTAATAAATAATATATTTACTAATTACAACACGGAAATATGGAGTGCTGTTCAGAACACATACCTATCAAACCACATATAGTTTTTAATGATAATGAAATGTTCTCAACTTCTATCTCATTTATAAACATTGATAAACGTTTGTTAGTGCTAATAACAAAATGAATCTCTGTAATTAGGTATTTGTCAAATGAGACATGGGATAATACTTACCAGTGCATATCTTTTGATGAGATGGTTAACTGCTTTGTAGAAACCACGGTATTACTATAATATGGCCTTTTTGTTAAAAACTACGAAGAAGCGGGAGTACGGTGCACAGTGGTCCCCGTTTTTTATGATTTATTAAGAAGTAGCTACAAGTACATCTTTGGCGTACATAATTCCTATAGTCTATATGTATAAGCTTCCCTATAAATTCCAGCTGCTACTTTTAGCTACTTCCTGAGAAAATAGAAATTAAATGAAAGAATTTCATACTTTGTAATCAATTTTAAAGTAAGGTTAAGTGTAAAAGATGTGTCAAATATTACAATGAAAGTTTAAATAATAAAATAGTTATCATACGCAATAGAAATTGAAGAAAAATACTTTTTTAAGATTCCGAATTAACGAGTTATATTTTCGCACATGATTACTTCCTAATTTTCATTTTCCTTTTATATGGCTGAAATCCTTTACAACTGATTTCAATGTCCTGAAATCATTTCAAGATTTCTATTGTACAAGAAATTACAGATTTTCGTCGCGAGCGTGCTACGAGGGATGCCTTTTTGACTGTATACTTAATTAGAACATTTTGACGTACAAACTCTATTTGTGTTACTTACAGTAGCTTAAAAAAATCATCTTGGCCAAAAAATGGAATTAACTCGTGAACATTTTCGTGTCTTTTTTTA
Source organism: Osmoderma eremita (assembly GCA_031763485.1). NCBI lineage: Eukaryota > Metazoa > Arthropoda > Insecta > Coleoptera > Scarabaeidae > Osmoderma > Osmoderma eremita. The sequence goes on from JARFOC010078062.1 coordinate 1,364, forward strand.
CAATTTTCTACGTGGATTACCTCACCAACAATGCATCGATGTATTTAATTCGGCATTTTGCGATGAAACACCATCAAAAACTAGGGTATACCGGTGGTACGCCGAATTCAATCGTGGCCCCGCTTCACGCATTGACGAATTTCGTGAACCCGTCCATAATCAGTACTACTGATATTGCAAGATCGACATGTAAGTTTGAGATATCCCTGGGTATTAGTGTGACCAGCATACATTCAATATTGCATCGACATTTGGCCGTCAAAAAATTTGTTCGTATTGGATTCCATATAATTTGACAATCGTTCAAAAAAGGCTCGTGCGAACTGGTCGAAAGAAATGCTCCAAAAATAGGATCACAGTACTTCAAAACATGTCTGATATCGTAACAGGTGACGAATCATGGATCTATGCCTATGAGCCCGAAATTAAACAGCAGTCGACTGTATGGGTCTTTCAAGATGAGCCAAATCCATGTTGGCGCATGATGCACTTCGAAGAAAATGGTTGCCTGTTTCTGCACAAAAGCCGGACATGTGGCAACTGTACCATTGGTACAATGTCTGAATGGTACACAACCATTTGTTTGTCAGAAGTGTTCGTAAAAATAAGGAAAACAAACCGCCGAAGACGGATCATTTTCCACCAGGCAATGCGAACTTTCACACATCAGCTCAAACAAGCAACTGGAAAGCCTGAATTGATGAATCATCAGCCGTACAGCCCTGATTTGGCACCTAGTAACTTCTTTTTGTTTCCGCACATCAAACAAAAATTACGTGGTCACCGTTTTTCGACGGCTGAAGAAGTGTTGATGCTTTCAAAATGCACATTTTGGAGGTAAAGCCCTGTACTATGATTAATCTTAGTTTCTGTTCTCTATTCTCGAATTATAAAAGGCATCCCTCGTATTCTGAACTACTGTGCGGTGTGCCCATTGACAACCGAGGATGGGTGAGTATTGAAATTGTTTAGTATAGAAGTTAAAGATATGTTTAATCTGCAAAAACAGTATCCTAAATAAACGGGTAACTGCAAGACACAAAAAAAAGCAGAATATAGACAATTACGATATCATCTATTCTTTAGGTGATAAAGCTAGGCAAATGTCGAAGATCGTTCGAAGTTTTACTTCTGGTTACCAATGCATTCAACTCATATTTTTACAATGCTCCTATTGAAATAGTTGACTCAGTTCCGCATGTTAACATTAATTGCAAAATAAATCATAATGCATACATTTCTTTTCCCTTTACTGACCACGAACTGGCCTCAGTAATGTCGAAAAGCACACAGTGGGCCAGATGATGTATCTGCTAATATTTTGGGAGAATTTTCAGGATTACTGTTAAAGCCACTAACAGACCTGGTTAATTTATCCTACAGGTTGGAAATATTTCCTGACTGTTTTAAAATTTCGGCAGTATAAAAAATAGCGTCTTAAATTATAGAATATCTTTGAATTCAGTTGTTACAAAAGTGCAGCTATTACCTAATTTATATTATTTTGGGTAGGTAGTTGGTAGTACTTTTTACACTTATTTCATATCTGTTTTCAGAAGGCAGGGTTTCAAAGTGACAAAGCAATGAAATTTTATGAAAGAATATATTATAATATGTGTATATATCATGAAAAAATGTACAAAGTGATATATTTACTTGGAAAATGTGCTGATATATGACTTTCGGCTGTACTCTGTATCAGAAACATCTCTCTCCAGCGTCTGCCAACATAGCAGGGCTCCGTCGCCTTAGTATCTCTTCTCCATGAAATCTTTCGCCGTGCTCATCACTGACTGCTCCAAGGTTTCTTTTTTTGAAAAACATCCAAGTGGGAGTCAAAAAACCGTATTTTTAGAGTCAGGTTGTAACCCATGGCTTTATATGAGGCCAGTAGATTGTTAACAACCTCTACGTAGTTTTTGGCTTTACGATATCCCAAGAAGCCGTCGCAAATCTCCATAAAAGACAACTATGCTGCTTTTTCAATATCATTTAGCGCCTCAACAAATTTTTTTATCCCGAAGCAGCTGTCTGATCTGGGGTCCCACAAAAATACCTTCTTTTACCTTAGCATCACTGATCTTACGGAACTTACTCCTCACATATGCACACCCACTATTAGTTTTATCCATTTTATTTTCATTTTACTGGAGCTAATAAAAAAATATAATTGTTCATAAGCTTGAATTTCAGAAATACATTGAACTGGTGCAAGAACGGCAACGTTCGATTCATATAATATCTAGTTTTGGTGTGTAAATCCTAATTCGCATCTATTTTCAGGTTCTCCTGGCCCAGAAGGTATTGGATTACAGGGCCGAACAGGTGACCGAGGTGAACCTGGAAGACCAGGTAAAGTTGTAACATTAATAGTAACCGACATGAAATAATTATCACACGTATACCTTGTTTTTAATTTATAGTTGAAAGAGGGTTGAAGTTTTGTTTTCTGTTTTAAAAAATATTTCAGATTGCATATTGCCAAATATGTAGCAATTATTCAAATATATTCTTCATACATACTTGCGTTGTAGATGTGCATTATAAAACACACTTTATTTCACAGAAAACTTAAGATAATTACTAGATGTGCCCTAAAACGCCGTGTTCCACTCAGAGGTACTACACGGGGTTTACTACTCTATCAAATTATTCCTTATTTAATCATTTCCCTACGCTAGCTAACTTATCTACCTAAATATATCACGAACTTAGTTCGCTTCCTGCTTAAATATATAACGCTATCTCCTAGGTGAACCCAGCGGAACACTCCTCTGTCTGATATATTTCTACCTAGATTCTTCCTCCGTGGGTCCTCTTTTTTCTTTCTTTCTACGGTAAATCGATCCCTCCACAGCTGTTGGTCCACGCTGGCGCTTTCGCAAAATGCTCCGATCCTCAAGAACTGTCATCATTTCGTTCCTCCTTTTAATGGCATACACTACGTTGGTTTCAACCTGCGTTGTCCTATATTCCCTTCGGTCGCATTCCTTCTAATTTAGCCGTCGTGCTGAAGCCGTCCAAGTCCCTTCGCCGCGTCACTAAAAAATTCCCACCAATCTTTCGATTCGTTATCCCTTGTTTCCGCTTCTCCACGCGGCCACCGTAACCCTTTCGCTATTGCTGTAGTTTCTGTCCGCGCGCGCCATACCTCCGTAAGTGGACAGTCGAACATTATATGACCTGCCGTATCTTCAGCGCCGCAATCGCAATCTGGATCATCCGGTCACGCTATCTTGAGTAGGCACGCCCCGAAGTTACCGTGCCGAGTAATTAATTGTACAGCCTGGTACGATAATCGAATGTTCATGCCCCAGAATTGCGTCAAATTCCCGATAAATTTCCTCTTCCACCTTCCGTTTATTGTGGTGCCCCATCTTTGCTGCCATTCGCGTTCGCTTTTCTTCGCCATCGGCCGATATCCGATGACGTCGCACTTTTTGCAAGTTTGTCTGCCCTTTCATTACCGCGCGTTCCCACGTCTGCCTTTGTCCAGAACAATTCTACATCTTCCCCTCTCAATAATTCCCATCCGTGATTATTCGCACCTTCCCCAACAACTCTCTTTCTCGCGCAACATGTCTAACCGCCTCATTTACTGCGGATAATTCCGCCTGGTAGTTATCGCAGTGACTTGCCAGTTTAATTTTCTTTCTAAAAATGTCGATCCCTGTACGCAGAAGCATGGACAACATCATGTCACTTCCAATCAACTGGCAGCATTGAGGAAAACTTTGATCTGACACCAGACCACTCAGCGATCGTGCTTTCGTTGAGTGAACGCGTAATAATCAAGCAACAATCTCATTATCTTACGAATAGAAAAACTGATTGGGATGGATTTCGAAGTGAGCTTGAACGAAGAATAGTACTAAATGTACCGCTAAAAACAAGAGAGCAACTGGACAACGAAGTTGAAAAATTGGTCAGTGATCTACATCAACTGCGTGGAACAACACCCCCGTACTAAATCCAAAACCACCCGGTTTGAATTACGTTAAAGATATTCAAGAGCTGATACATAAGAAAAGAAAAGCTTGCAAAAAATGGCAGCAAAATAATTCCCCAGACGACAAGCGATTGCTAAATAATCTATGCGAACAGCTTACAAATGAAATTAAAGTCATTAAGAATTCAACCTTTGAGAACTAGCCCAGACTGTTAACGGAAGACTAAACCACCGACTACTCCCTGTGGGGAGCAGGTAAGTTTTTGAGTAGGTCAAAAAACCATGACCCACTCATCCTCAAAAGTGATGATAATTATGCTCGACGAGATGGAGAAAAGGCGGAAATATACGCCAATCATTTGGCAAATATTTTTCAGCCTCATCCACAAACTGGCATGGTAGATATTCAACAAATCACTCTCAGAGATGGCGCTATAGTTAGTCCAATAACATCTGCTGAAATTGCCAACACCATAGATAAAAACCTCAGAACACAAAAAGCTCCAGGTAATTACTTAATAGCTGTGAAAATTTTCAGGGAATTGCCCCGTAGGGGCGTCGTGAAGCTGACGCATTTCTTCAGCGCAGCGTTACGACTTCGGTACGTGCCAATGCAGTGGAAGATTGCTGAGGTAAAAATGATACCAACTGAAGATAAAGCATCATACCGCCCTATATCTCTGTTGCCAATGATATCCGAGCTCTTTGAAAAGCTACTCTTGCAACGCCTCAAGACAATTATTTGGGAAAAGAATCTTATTCCGGATCATCAGTTTGGATTCCGCAATAATAACTCGACCATTGATCGAGTACATCAAATTACACACGAATTAGAGAAATCTTGAAGGAAAAAAAAATTGCGCAATGATATTCCTTGATGTGGCCCAAGCATTTGACCGAGTGTGGCATCAAGGCCTGAAATATAAACTGGACAAATGTTTGTCACAACAAATGAGTCAAATTCTTCATTACTATATCACTGACCGTCACTTTAGAACCAAACATGGTGAAGAATACTCTGAACTGAAAAATATATCCGGTGGCATGCCACAGGGCAGTGTCCTCGGACCTGTACTCCACCTATTGTACACCAGTGATATCCCACAGAGCGAAGGAGTTGTCACGACAACGTTTGCCGATGATACTGCTCTTCTCGCTATATACTGGTAAAGACACCCAGTCAGCCACAAAGAAACTGCAAATAGCTGTCAGCAATGTCACCTATTGCGCAAAGAAATGGCACATCAAATTAAATAAGGCGAAGTCGATTCACGTCAATTTCACCAACAAGAAATACGAATACTTACCAGTGATACTCAGTCAGCAAATAACCCCACATGCCAACGAAACCAAGTATCTGGGCATGACCTTGGATGCCAAGCTGCGTTGGAAGACACATGTGAAGAACAAACGTGAATAACTGGGACTTAAATACAAAAAAATGCACTGGCTCCTTGGACGCCACTCTGAGTTGTCAATTCATAACAAACTGCTTCTTTATAAGCAAATACTTAAGCCTTTGTGGACTTACGGCATCCAACTTTGGGATTGCATCAAGAAATCAAACATAAAAGTCATCCAGACATTCCAAAATAGGGTACTTCGTCAATGCGCCGTGATACATTCGCAACGTTGACATTCATCGAGACCTGAAGATGCCTATGGTTGAAGATGAGATAAAGAGGTTTGCAGGCAAACATCGCAAGAGGCTGGAAAGCCACGAAAATGTTGAACTAATCTCGCTACTCGACAACAATGGGCCTGTTCGGCGGCTAAGAACACTTACCGTTCGAATTAGTGTAGTGACAGTGAAAGTGCCTAAGGGTTATGTATGACCATCACATGAAAATGTGATTAATGTAATGTTGAGTTTCGTCATTGGACGTTCATCTATCGAATACTAAGTTTAAATATTAGCGAAATATTGTTAGATAGACTCAGTCTAGTTACAATTTTCGACGTCTTTACGGCGTTCTTAGAAAAAAGGAAGACCGGATCCCCTGTAAACTAAACTCAAGTTCTGCTGTGAATGCTCCCCAGTCAGTTTTCCGGGGATTCCGATAAGTTTCAATTGTAAATTCAAATTAGGTTTCAAAAGTGAAATTGATGTGTCTGTGGTCTGAGCAACTCTCCCCATCAGACACATTCCAATTTGAAACGTTGCTCCCCACATAGGTAATCGCTAACGTTAGCAGCACTAGTTTATGAGAGTTTAATCCGCCTGCCCTTGATTCAGGGTAGTATCCGGATGACCTCTGTCAATCACCGCCACCCGTAGTCTCAACACCGCCTCGCGGAAGCTCCCTTTGGGAGGTTTTTGCAACGTCCACGTTCCTGATACTTTCCCAGTTTCTTTAGTTGAGTACCAGGCAGCATTCCCTTCTGGCGTTGCTGCAGTTCGAGCTGTTACACCCCTGCAGCAATGTTGTCTGTGTTGCCACTGTCTTGTCTGGTCGGAACCTACTCTGTTTCTGGAGTCCCCGTTTCCTCCGTTCTAATTTTTGTTTAATTAAATCCGTGTCCCTTAAGATTCCCATGAGTAGGAGGGAAGGGATGGTCCACACTTGCGGGCCCCTCTGCACAGTTGCGAGGCTGAATACTCCAAGAGAACGCTCGGTATTTCAGGGGTTCCGGTAGCAACACCTTTTATTCCCGGTGCTATCCATCCTTCAGCACGGATCGCGTAACACCGCTGGATTGGAATACCTGTAACTCTGGGCAGACACTGGATCGGATGAGACCTGGTCTTTCAATGAGGTTGATATTCCTCCATTTTTTATATTGGCTTAGGACAGGCATATGAAGGAGTCTCCTACTTTATTTCCAATTTCCTCACCTTTTTCTATTAATTTTGGATTGGATATTATATCAAATTGTTGCGAATTTTACTTTCGGGCATAAACCTTGGTTTCGGTAAAATTAAACAACACTCAGTCTCTAATTACGTTAAATCACTTCATTAATTAAGCTCTTAATTCGAAATAGAAACACAATAATTCGTAGAATAATTGACTAACACCAACGATTAACTGCATTGTATTCACAAATCACACTCTTAGATTTTAGATAAACTAAACTAACTCATTCAAACGGCTCCTTATTTAAAAAAAAAACATTCCTTCCACTAAATTCCGTTCTCGAATTTTCACGAACGAAGAGAATCAGAGCGCGCATCTATAATTTAAAGTAAAGCTTTGAACAATTTCTACAAGATGCCGCGACAGTGTATACTTTATACATTCCTTGAGAGAATGCTTTCTTCATATCAATAAAGACGGTAACAATTATAATTTTGTTTTGTAGATTGTCCTTTATATCGTTTAATAGTTCGCTAGTCGCCGATGTCGTTCCGGAATCCTTTTGAAAAACGTATTGCCTTGGATGTATTATATTATGTTTATCAGATGGTCGGATATTTGTTTTTGCCCAATATAATCCAATCGAGCGTAACGATATAGGCCCATAATTTTCTGGTTTTAATCTATCCTCCTTTTGTATCCTGGGATGTTTACCGCTTCTTTTAGCGATTTTGGATATTCAGCGTTCCTTACGTATCTGTTTTAGGATTACCAGGACTACGCGGGTTTCCTGGATCGCAAGGGCCACCGGGGTATTGCGAGTTTTGCAAGCACCTTGATTCTTCACCTTATATACACCCTGCTCAACTAGTAACTAATAATGAAAAAGGACCTTAAAATAATGTGAATATGTTTATATACTAAATTAGTAAATATTGTTTTCTTACAATACGTAATAATTATAGGAGGAAATAATAGCTTTGCCGGTGAAAATCGAATGCGCAATAGACAATACAATAGTGGAAGGGCGAATCTCATACATAGACAAGTCTCCGTTACATTCTCTCTTACTCTGGCAGTTATTTTTCTCTTTTCTTGGATTGCGTATCTCACCAGCAGAGCTATTTTCTTTGGAGTTAAGTAATAATATACTTTAATAATTAGTTTTAATTTAAATATAATATTCCACTATTTTATGATAATTAACCAACATTTTTAATCTATAGAATGTATATAACATATATAAAATATAGCAAAAATAATATTGCAGCTGCTTTATATATTGAAAGTATGATACTGACTCGGATGTACATATACGTATATGTACTATGATGTAATTGTTTTTGAATATTGTATAATGGTACTCATGTTTTGTTAACCTATACTAATACAAAACTAAATCCACAATCACAGTTAAAGGGAATACAACAATCCAAATATACCTAAATGTCATAAAAGTAGCATTGAGTTTGATTTTACCCTTTCAAATATCTCGCACTTCGAAACGCTGTGTGTATAGTACATAGTTACACTGCTAGGCTTACTTGTTTAACCAAAGGAAAATAAGCCTACGGCGCTGATATTGCTCCTTAACAAAATATTTCGTCGTTCCAAAAGCGCTACTTACTTTGAGATTGTGTCCAGAAGTGCTGGCTTGCGGATAGCTTTGCAGAGATGGGGTGGGTAACTTCATCTAATCATACGGTATAATATAGGCGCCACCGAGCTTTTCTTCCATACTGGACATGGCCCATGAGCAGGGAAAGGGCCGGATGTTGGGCGGCAAAGGACAATCTGGGCGCTCAGGTTCGATGACCTACATATGCATCGATTACAAGAAACAGCTGTTTATATATATATATATATATATTCAGAAGTTCGGATATCCGAATTTCCTCACAATTACAGTACAATACTTAATATCTTAACCGTTATTCCGTTAAAAAAGAGTTATGAACGTCAATTATAATAAACATTGCAATAAAACACTCAAAGAGTAGTTGGAAAAGAAAGGTTATGATAGTACTAGAAATACTTAACCTGAAGGATAATTAAAAATGCCTCACACGGGTTGAAATTTGACAAGGTTACACTAGGATTAACAAAGAAATATTTGATTTACTAAAATATGGTTTGAATCAATTCGTTAATGTCAGTTACAAAACTCACACAGGTGGCGGTTGAGGTATGTCGCTACGTCTTTGGTCTAGATTTGATCTCGAATGTCTAGGTGTTCGCGGCAGGTGCGTTTTACAGTATCAACAGGATAAAGCACTTATCTTTATGATCCAAAGTGTCTCCAGTCTCTGTTTTCGTCACGCTACGGTGCACTGCTACTTGAAATGGTGTTATACGTAAACGGGACACGCCCTGGCGGTTCTAAAACCTCTTCACGAGAAACAGCAACACATGTAATCCCGGAAATAATTCCAGAGTTTGATAATTCGATCCTCCACAGACTCGATCTTATCCTTTAAATGCCCTACGGCAAATTATGCTGATACGACACTCTTTAGCGGTTTTATACTCAACAAACGTCCTCACTTGACACTAGTAGATCAATCTCCCCTTTATTGCGGGAAACGCAACAATTCCTACGCAGAGGGGTGCATCCCTTAACCAATCAATTCTCGATCGTACGCGTCGCACAATATCATTCGTTGGGACGCGATCGCGTGAGTAGGATGGCCAATTCATATATGGTAGGAGAATCATTTCCAGGAAACCGAGAAAGTGCGGTAAGAACTGACAAAGCGGAATTATAAAATACAAATAAAAACAACTACTGAAAAGTATACGTACACGTAAGGAAACAACAACTTAAATATGAAATATGTTTTGTTACATTAAAATATTCAACATCTCTTAAGATCTTCTTAACAGAATTCATATAAATCGGAAATACACAAGCGGGTAGAATGTACTCGTTCTAATAACAATGGGGAGAGAATGCGTGGATATTATTATAACTAGTTCGGCGGCATTTAAAACGTTACAACATGATAACATTTTGTAAACGGGATAATTTGAAACGGCAACTTTTCGTCAAAAACACACAATATCAGTGTTTATTATTCTCCATAACAAGAACAACTATAACGCCAAGAAACTCCACACTCCTCGCCTGGAGCGCACTCCTCTCGCCTCGTCTGTATGATGCATGGAGCATGCCTGCGTTCGGCCACATATCCTGCAAAATGAATGTCCTCATTAATGAAGCATCTGTACCCTTCTACCAAGTCGATGACATCCCGGTGATCATCGACTCACCAAAACTTTCGGCGCCATCATCGTTGCCATGGCTTGGAACTTACATACTGTAGTAACGCCTTATCAAGCCTGCAGATATCACCGCCGTTAAGTTCTTATAGTCTCTAACGCCGTTTATAGCTCCAATCTTATAACCGCTTACACCGGGCACGTTCAGTACTTTGTAGTGCCCATTGTTGTTAAGCTTGCTAGGTTTCTTGTTTCAAAATATATGATGAAGGCGATAATCAGTTAGAGAAACAAATAAACCTACAGCGCCAATTTTTGTGCCTTAACCGCTTTGAGGAGAGATGGTCACGTGTATCTTCATCTGATCTATACGGTAGAGGGAGGCGCCACCATACTTTACTCAGTACTGGACTTAGGCTAATAAGCACGGAAAAGCACCGGTTATTAAGTGCGATTGACGAAATAAAAGTCAAGGGCGAGGTCAAATAAACACATGTATATTAATAAAAGTTCGTCATACTCAAATTACAGTGAGCACGACAAGTCTGGTACACATGAGGTAACATCGATAGCATGAGACATAATATGACAATAAACGTGCATAAACAAAGACAACAACAAATCGTCGATCGGTCTGTTTGATTGATGGACGATACACATATGTGAGACAATACAGTAATTTTGCGTTGATAGATTTCAGGTAAAATATATTTAATGAACAAAAAACCTACGCAATCTTGACACCAATAGCAATTATATGCCATGGGGGATCTTGTATATTGGTTAGAGATGATATTCCATTTGAGGAACTAATCATCCTAAAATATAAAAGCTCTGAGTCAAACATTGAATGCAGCGCTATCAAAATAGATCTATTTAAGACAATCATAGTAAATGTATATCGACGCCATAGAACGAGGAGACAGAAATCTATTGTGGCAACGAATTCTGCAGGAATGGGAAGAAGTAAGTGACGACCATTGCCATAAATTAATAGAGTCTATACCGTCAATATTGGAAATAGTCATTCAAAATAACGGCGGATGGTCTCATTATTGGTTTCAGCATAAGTGTATACTTATAATTATTTCGTTATATTATATTTTAAATAAATAAAAGTACTAAACCTTTGATATTGTTATTTATTGTATAATAAACATGCTTTTGGTTTAATCTTATACTAATTCAACCACAAAAAAAGTTCACCGCAGAAAGTAAGGAAATTACCTTTCCAAACAATTTAATAAAACTACAGTGTTATTTTATTGGAAATACTTGAAACATCAAACAAATTTCTTCCTACATAAATACGTCGAATAATAGACGCTTTTTTGTACATTTATAAATGCACCTAAGGCATTTTTAAAATACACACAGACACCGCACCTTCGTGTTTACACATTGGGAGGCAGCCAATGAATGCAATAGGCTGCAATAGGCTCTACGTTGGGCGCTAGGTCGTACAATTAGAATGTGTCGCTAGGTACATTAGAAATCCGCACCTACCCCTAAAGGGAAGTAACATTTCATCCAAAGTCACAAACTCCCCCACTAACGCTAAATGTCAGTTCAGCATATTCACAATACTTTCAAGATTAACACGAAAACGGACTTAACTTAATAGGAAATCGCCTTTATTGCTAATGTTAAATAATAATAAAGTAAAAAAATTGGAGGTTCCATTTGAAATTTTTTACTTTTATGATTTTTCAATACTAATTTTTGGTTAATTTTTATAATAAATTTATTTTTAATTTAAACCAGAATTTTAAGGAGAATTTAATCCATAGGTACATAGTTTTATTAAGAAATTGATAATAAAAATATCGGGACTACCATATTTGTTATACATTAAAATTATTAAAAATGCTTGGAACCATACGTTCGTCTTATTTCCGATGCACGATTGTTATGTATTTTCAATAAAAAACGAATTTGTAATAACACAAACGATATATTGGAAAACTATATTATATCGGACATACAGCCCTCATATATCAACCACACCCGTGTTCCCTCGCTCCCCACCTCTGACTTCCTGTGCCAACCTTAACATTATATAAATAACATCACAACACCTCTCCCTCTTAAAGAAAATACAAAAACTAACATTCCTACATGTTTTTTTTTACAATTGGTAATACTTAAATTTTTCCGGAAGGCGTATGATTCTTTTAGGCCGTGCATCAGGTGTGTCAATTGCTTGTTCTTGATTCGCGTGCGTGGTAGGACCAGGTTCATTTGCTTCCGGGTTTGCTGTTTCGTTGGTCTCATTTGATTCCGTTTCAACTTCGGGTGCATAATAATCTAATTCAGCATCATCAGCTTCTTGTTCTAACGTTTTACTTCCAATGACCCTTATTTGATTTATATGTCTTTTCCACAACTGACCCTGATCTGTTTTAATTAAATAATGTAGTTTCCCCAATTTTTTGTTTACTTTCCCAAATTTCCAATTTCCGTTTCCACCATAATTTCTACATTCTACTCTTTCCCCCACCGAAATGTTTCTGACAGGTTTGTGCTCATTTATAGAGTTGTTTATATGCGTAGTGTTATCTGGAATTAACAAATCTAATCTACTTCTAATTTGTCTACTAAACATTAAATATGATGGAGAAAAACATGTAGTACTATGGGGGGTAATGCGTAAATGGAAAAGTAATTTTTGTAATACAGTATCACCATCAGAATTTTCACATTTTAAGCTTAATAAAGATTTTTTTAAAGTTTGGACAAAACGTTCGACCTGTCCATTTGTTGCAGGGTGATAAGGAGCTGTAAATTTAGAAAACACTCCGTTCGATTTTAAAAAAATTTTAAAATCATTTCAACAACAAAATGTTCTTCTGTTACAAAATATTTTGGAATCCCAAATTTTGGAAAAATCTCTCTACATTTCTTTATTGTTATACTTGTTTTGATATCTTTAACGTTATGCACCTCCGGCCATTTTGTATAACCGTCTACTAGAATGAAAAAGTACTTTTCCATGAAAGGACCAGCAAAATCTGCATGGACTCTTTCAAATGGAGTCGTTGCAGGTTCCCATAAATGACTACTTTCTTTTGGTGGGTTATTCCTAACAAGATTACACTGTGAACAATTTTTAGCTATTTCTTCTATATTAGAATCTATTCCGGGCCACCAACAATATCCCCGCGCTAATGCTTTCATTTTGACTACTCCGAAATGGCCACTGTGTAATTCTTTTAATATTTTGAATTGTAATGATTTTGGTATTACTGCTTTACAACCTTTTAAAATGACTCCTGCGTAAGTAAATTCTATTTGGTTTATATGTATGTATCTTTTTTATCTAACGTTATTCCATTTTTAAGAGCTTGTTTTAATTTATTTAAATAATGATCTTTATCAATAGCTAAAGCCAATTCTTTTGCTGTAACAGGTAAGGTTTCTAACACGTCCATTTGGTAAATATCAACGACATCGTGTTCAGTACCCTCGTCTTTAGCCGGTAATCTACTTAAACAATCCGCATTTGTATGAGCGTTTGATTTTTTGTATTTAATTTCGTAATTAAAAGCTTTTAGAAAAAGTGCATAATGTTGCATTCGCATTGCGCTGCAAATAGGTAATGCTTTTGACGGTGAAAAAATTTGTACTAACGGTCGATTATCAGTATATAATATAAATTTATTTCCATATAGGTATTGATAGCAGATATTGCGAATATAATACTATAAGCTTCCTTGTCTATTTGACTATATTTCCTTTGTGTTTCAGACAAGGTTTGAGAAGCATACTGTATTACTCGTTCCGTTCCGTCCGGATATATGTGGCTTAGAACTGCACC
>JARFOC010078071.1:0-15146 GCA_031763485.1 Osmoderma eremita
GCACTTTCATCGTCGCTTAGTGTCATGTTTTGTGGAGGTTTAGGTACAGGTAATTCCGGACTGTGAGGTACTGGTCTCAATGCAGATAGAATATTAGGATATTTTATAGTATGTTTGGATGTAGAAGTCATACCACTTATATTTGTTGGACAAAAATAGCAATCGGTAATATGATCTGATGGTTCATTCCAAATCATAGGAATAGCAAAAGGCATCATTGTTCATAGCTGTGCGTCCACTTTTGAACTGTGTAAACCAAACATTAACTTGTTTTCGACTCATAACGCCTTCTCCGTAAGTCTTCACTATTTTTTTAAAATGAATTTGCATGCAAAGAACGAATAAGTGCTCTCACTTCATGTATGTGGAGTATGTGTCGATGGGAACTGACATTGTGCGGCTGTTACTGCATACGTTGTACTGAACCCAAGGCAATGACAATAGCCATCTATGCAGTACATATGCACATCTAAAATGCGTGCAAGTTTCAACCTGACGTAGGCGGTGTGTCGCGCAAACGTACATTTGTTATCGGACATCCCTCGTATTATATAATTAAAATGTCACCTAATGTTTGTTAGTTGCAATGTTGTAACTTTTTGTTAGATGCTACTGATGTGTTAATTTATGTCTATTGCTACTGACAAGCCTTTCGGCTTAGCGAAATAAGCTAACTGCGCCCCAGAGAATAATCGTACATGCGAACATATACACTTGCATCTTATTGAAACAAATAACACTTTTCCCAAACTTATTAAATACACTGGTAAAGTTTCTTATCGCGCTTATTTGTATGTTATCATTTGAACTGCAGTAGAAATAAATTTAGTGTATTTCAGTAGCCATTTCTGTTACGTCTGACAAAAAATACTTCTTTTAATATGTATTCAGACATTTTTTTACAACTGTTAGTCTTAAATATATTCCTAACCTAAGAAGTAGGTACATAGTAAAAGACAATAAATCGAATTATTTTAAACAGCAATTTATATAAATAAGAAAAGCGATTCTGGTTAACGATGAACAACATTTGGTTTCTTCCCTTTTTTGAAATCATTGAGTACATACACAGTAAGAAATTGCGTATGGAAATTAACACTAAAAGTGGTCTATGGAAGTCCACACTATTTTTGGTAAATTTTACACTGCGAATTTTGATAGATCACGTGTGTATCTTATATCTCTATTTCTCTGTATTCAATACGTTTTATACCTCATGGATCGAAGAATCATGTTTGGAAAAGACGAAATGGCTGATGTGAGCACGGGTGTACCGCAGGGATCGGTGCTGGGGCAACTGGAACGCTATACATGAAATGATCAGGGAAATCATGCGCACGAAATTGTATGACGAACTGAATAGGCAAAAACAGCAGATGTAGGGCAGAAACGGTCGAGACAATTTAGGCAGCCGACGGTGCCTGACGTTATATTTTATACAAATGGTTCCAGACACCGGAGAGGGCTTTGAGTGGTTTTTAGTGGGTAGGCTTTATTGAGAGTCCCACACAACCAAGTTGCTAACGACTAAGCATTTGGAGTGCTTAAAGCATTTTCCCCTGCTAAAAAAAAATACGTTTTATACAAAAAATAGTAAAACATTTAAGGACACTTTAGACACACGCGTAATATAGTCGCAAACATTTGCGACCAGATTCAATTTGGTAAGAAATGGTGTTTGCGGCTGGATTATGTCGTTGCGTGATGTAATACGCAAATTCTGTACTACTTATTTTTTAGGCTTTACATACAGAAATTGTTTACTGTGTAGGTTTAGTGTTCGGCGTTTTACTTATGAGATTTTAGTACGTGTCTATGTTCGACATGCACATAAAACAGTGTCGCGATGCAAAGAACGTAATTTAATCGCTTAAAAAGTGTGGCCACATATACACACGTACAGCTTTGTAATAATGTTTTATTAACGTTCCTTTCTACTAACAATCGTTCGAAGGCTTTAGTTAAGGTAGCGCTTGATTAGCGCTATGACTTGTTCATACGCTTGTGCTAGAATTTCCTCTTGTAAACGCGGCGAATGCTGCATCGCTTTTAATGCAACGTTTGTCTACCTAACCTCCATAAACAATCGTAAATCTTTGCCGTTTTACTGCTAATGATATCTTCAGATAGGAGTGGCGATGTGTACCTGCATAGTACTAGCCGCGGCCGGTGATGACGTTTTGGGGTGTGCAGTAGCAAAGATACTAGTGCTTCGTACGGCATCGTGCTGTCCCTCTAACTGCACGGAAGGTATACGAAGCCACACGAAGCAGTACTATCTTCGCACGAATCTAGTGTTTCTAAATCTATGAGGAAATAATTACATTTTATGAGATTCCATACCTTATAGAAGTATACTCATCCCCCGCATAATATTGCATAGTCATTGTTGTTTGTATAGTAATGCAGAGGCTTAATACTGCGGCCTTGAGGCCTGTTGTATCACTCTACATTGGGTTTGTGTACTTGCTTACGTATTACTTGTTTGTGGCATGACATCCGCCAGGTTCGATATTCCGTCCCCTCCACTGCAGCCCCTATGTCCTATTGTAGAGCGGATGCCTTCCTATAGTTCATCAAACAAGTTCAAGTTCTTGAGGTAGGTCAGAATCTTGCTCAATGAGGAAGTCTTTAGGTCAGCCAGAGAAGTAATTTCCTTCCCAAAGATGGAGTATTCGATTCGGGTGGCCGCAGGACAGGGGGCCATAACATGCTCTACTGCTTCTTCGTCCTCCTTACACAGTCGGAATTCGGTTTCTGCCGATAACCAGATTCTGTGTGGGTGTTTTCTGAGTCTGCGGGGACCTGTAAACACAGAAGTACTTATTCTGGACCTTTTACGATGAAATTCTAGTAATTCTCTAGTTCTCACATGCGACAAACTAGGAGAATTGGTCCAATATCGGAATACTTTCTATTTTAACCAGAAACGAATTCGTTGATTAGCTATCGCAGTTGTATGTTCTGAATCCTGGAAAGACCCCGCGGCACCCTTGTTTGCAAAAGCTGTCTCATTGCCCTGAGTGAGGGAATGGTCCGGGACTCAGATTAGGGTTAGTTTATTAGATGTAGGTGTGGATTGTATGTGTGTGTGAAGTGAATGGCTCGTTCCGGCCTCTCCTCGTCGATTTATCCTCAACAGTGAAGGGTACGAGAAGAGGTACCGATTACCTTTGCTGCAACTGATCTTTATAAAAATGAATTATCGCAATGGAGTTTCGAACCATCGACAAATATCTAGCGCTCTTACTACTGTGCTATCCCGGCATCATAATATTACATAGTAATAGCATTAATAATAGTTGATGTAGTTTTAGTTGTGAAACTGAACTTAACTGATGATATAATAACTACGACTAGGCACTGATAAAGGCTTATTGACTGCACTTGTACCACTAGATTTTAGCAAAGTATTTGATAGAGCATGGTGTTCTAACAGATATTTTCAAAAGTATCAACTTTGGATCACAATCAACAGATTTAGTTGCTAGCTACTTGGACGGGCGCTACCACAGGTTGTATGAAATAAGAACTAGTCATCACCGCTCCATATCAGTGTTGGCGTCGCCCAAGGATCAGTTATTGGGCCTCTGCTCTATTTGTGTTAGTAATTTAGAAATCATATTAAAAATTCATGATTTCATATGTATGCAGATGATAGTCAGCTATAAAAATTCTTTACCCCACGTAGCTAGCAACAGGAGCTGTCGGATCTAAATGCTGAACAAAATTTCATTTACGAATTTTCTGAATTACGTAATCAATATCGGAATCGATCTGAAATCGATGGTGATACTGTTTGGAGAGCTTAAAATGTGGAATAATCTTCAGAAATCAATTGCTATTAAAATCGATGGGGCAAATCTACCTATTACAGTGAGCGTGATAATTTATTTAGATATGGCGCTCAAACAAATAAATATATTAAAGACGCTCACTTATATATCCCCATCGGCGTGAATTAGATGTGACAATTTAAACAGTTCTTTGTGTCTCTTCTATTATGCCACTTACTTACTTACTACTTACTGCTCCACCACGTACAATTCAGCTATTGATCGAGATACGGGATACAGGATGCAGAAGTAGTAAATTTGAAGATATTTCCCATAAATTATTTGAATGAGAATGGCTTAATATTGGAAAGGAGTAAATTACAGTGCCTGCGCTTGTATTACAGAAGCATATCTTCAGGAAGCCCACCATCTTTGTGTAACGAAGGCGGATGTCGTTGTGAAGATGAAGATGCATAATCTTACAACTCGGTATAATATGCCCCCTTTTACAAAATCCCTCTCGTAGAATATATATTTCATGTACAATAAAATAGCAGCTGTAGACTCATCTTTGAAGCTGCGGCACGTCACTAACACTTAAAAAACCTTAACACTCCAAACCGCAGAAGTATATACAAACTGTATTTTGGCAACGAACTTACTGCTCAGAATGACAAACATGTACATAGTTTGTATACATTTATGCAGTTTGGAGTGTTTTTAAGTAAAAATACCTTACCACTTTGATCAGTGAAGAATTCCAAATTCGTATTTCTGCAACTGAATAACGCTGTTATTCAAGTGCAATTCTGTGTGGCGCATATTTCCCAGAGTGCTGCGTCTAACATTATCTCCCCTCAGAGTTTCTGCTGAGGATGGCAACTTAATTGCCGAAATACCTATCTGTAGTTCTTCACTCATCAAGTTGATGAGGGTATTTTTATTCTTACTATTTTAAGCCATCGTATCTTATTCTCTAGTGTTTGTAAGGTTTGTTAAAAGTAAACCAAACTGTACGCTATCTTTTAAGCAAATAATGTTTTAATCTCTGACACTCAAACAAAATTAGGACTTACCCCCATCATATATTTAAACAAAATAAAACGCATCCATTGTGGTCAACCAAAACGAAGCATGGCCAAATAAGTTTTTCCTAAAAACTCATAAATATGATTATCTTTGGGAAGCCTTAATGGAGTTGCAGAAAAAACTCCTTAGCCGAATGTAATTTGTGCAGAAAATTTTTTTCGACTTTCTTCGATTTAGTTGATACGAACATGTCGGCTTTAGAATAACCTTTCCTAGTTTGCTACATTTTTCATTTAGTTAATTATACATGGTGGTAATGGGATCATCTCTCAAGAAGAGTATTTGCATGAAGTATAAAAGATTGGTATGGAACCACAACCTAACGTTTGGAGTGTATACAAACCGAAAAATTGATTTTTTTTTGCATAAATACTGTTTAAATACTGTTCATTCTATAATTAACAAAAAAAGACTAGCAACTAAAAATCTGTCATCTCTCTTAGAAGACATAAATAAAATATATGAAATCTAGAAACTAATATTTGCGATATTCAACAGATAACTAAATCAATGAGACTAATCATGTCACAGGATATAAAAATGATTAAAAGTTGACAATAGGTAGTGAATAAACTACTATTAAAAAAGAAATGGAAGGGCAATATTGTTTAAATGAAATCTTACTTAGGGTAAAGTTAATACGGTGCCCATCAAAAAATCTTCATTTGTAATAAACATACATATTTGTCAATTAATAATTTCCTTAGAGCGATTCTCTACCAATTGAATTTTGATAATTTTTTTTGTGATTCGTATACGTATGGAGGTTATTCGTCCTTCTGTTCTTATTGTTATTATTATTATTATTATTATTAATAAATGAGCTCGATCTTGATACGTCCTAATGTGAAACCTATATAATTTACGGGAATATAAAATATACAGTACCTAATTTTTCAAACGGCGAATATGGCATATTAGCTGAACGCTTAATAAAGATTTCACAATTTTCTTTTGTGCCCTAAGCATACGAACCTGCACCAAGCATTCAGTACTTCATTTTCAAATGCGTGCGATCTTAATAATAAAACATTTAGACATCTACTTTAATTGAATTAGCTACACTTAGGACAATATAGAAAGCAGAGAAAGGTGTTTTGATTAAACCGAATTACAAGTACTCCCTACCAAAAGCGATAATCCAAAGTTATGCCTAAGGAATTTCAATTATTATTCCAGATGAAAGAAGACTTGTATTTGTTTCATTGTCAACGCATATTGTTACAATTTATATGTATATATTTAGTTTTAAGCAATTATTTGCAGAAAATCAAAGATTGATCAGAAATCCCACATTGGTATCCCGTTATCCATTCAGTGTATTTATTACGGTAAACATGGTTACGTAATACAAAGAAGCAGCTATACGTAATTAAAGAGTTTTAACAGTAATTATTTGAGTAACAGTAATGGGCACACTTTTCGAGATTTTATTTAAGTAACAGTAGTGGATATTTTCTCCGTTTCAAAGTGTGGAATGTCAGCAACAGTTCAAACCAGTTGCGAAAAGGAATAACGCAAGTATTAAAGTAAGCGGATGACATGTGTAACGTGTGCATGTATAGCGTAGTTATTTTCGGTCCGAGCAAAGATTGCAACGCTCTTCAGATACATAGATGTAACTACACTTGACACATTTCGATGTATGCATGTTCTTGGAATGTCATATAAATTTTATTAACGACAGGTATATGGATGAACAGCAAGGGTTATGGGTACATGAAAAGCTTCGAAAGTCTATGACAATGAACCCACAGATTTTACTCTCTTTAATAGTTATTACTGGTCATGGGATAATCCGAGGGAAAAATAATCGACTATTCGATTAATGTTATAATCGAGACTGCTCGAGTACTTAGCTAAAATTACTGGAGTATTAGAATTACCATTGTATCGCTTGCAACAATATCGTTCTTATAAATAATTCGGATACCTCTAAATTTTTTGAATGTTTCACTTCTTCTTTATTTGCTTTGTTAGCTACAGTGACATTAAAGAATTATATGCAGTGAGCACTTAAAGGGTGAAATAAATTCGTTTAAAATTCAGGTGCTTTTTTTTTCTCGAAGAAACGGTCGGACCCATGGATTTTTTAGTTGCCGTTTTTCTGATGATCATTTCATCTATACAGGCTGTCCCAAAAACATGCTATGACAGCTCAGTTATTTTTTTTAATGGAAAGATCCTTTTCTATCTCATGTTTAAATTTTACGATCAATTCTGAGCATATTTTATGTATCATGTCCTATATCTGAATTCAACTGTTTTTGAGAAAAATTCACTGTAACTTAAGTAGTAAAATGCAATAACAAATAAAAATTGTTTTATCAAATGTTGGAAATGACCTCCACCAACTTTCCAAACGTTATTAACTACGTTAGGTTCTATCAATCTCATTTTGTCTCTTATCCTATTCTTTAAGTTTTCGAAGTTGTTTGGTCGGTTAATGTAGACCTTACACCTAAGAAAATAATCCAAAGGGATGAAATCTGTAGATCTGGCCAGCCACTCAATTGGACCCCGTAGACCAATTTATCGTTCAGGGAAAATCGCAATGAGGTACTCACGCACAAGACGAGTGTAGTGGACCAGAACTCCATCGTTTGGAAATCGTTTGGTGTGTCAGGATCATCTGGATCGGGGTATAAAGTGGTAAAACATTGTACTAGGTCATCTTATAAGAATTCTAAGTATCTGTCGCTGTTCCCATTAAAGAAAAAGTCCCAGAAATCTTCTTTTCAACAAAGCCGGCCCAAACATTAGCTTTTTCAGGATATGAAGTATGACATTCCATTATCCAGCCAGGATTTTCAGTATCCCAATACCCACAGTTTTGCTTATTTACACCACCATTGAGACAAAACGTTGCCACATGCGAAATTACAATTCGTTTTGAAAACAATGGATCGTTATCGCACAAATTCATGAGTGTCTCATAAAATTCAAGTCGTCTGTTATGGTCATCTTCATTTAGTTCATGAACCAACTGGACTTTGTAAGGATGCCATTTATTTTCCTTTAAATACTTGAGGACGGATGTCTGGCATATGTGACTTTCCATAGCAATACTGCGGCTAGGCTTATGGTGGTCTTCTTGAACAGCCAGTAATACATTTAGCTATTTATCTTCTGATACCGTAAACCGACCATTCGTATAATTATCCCTGATGTGACCTAAATCACGATATTTTTTTTCCTATCCTACTGACAGTAGATTGACATATTGGCTCTCTGTGAGGATACTTGGCATTAAACATTTTGCAAACTTCCTTTTGGCTGTGCATCCTGTCTCCATAACCAATCATCATCAGTATCTCTATTCGCACGCTTTGATTGAGACGTACCATAAAAAAGAACTTATCGTAATAAGTTACTTAAGATATGAGTCAACGGTCACAGTATGACGTATTTACGTGGTCACTGTATAATGAATAAATAAGAATATGATAGAATCTGCTTCAAATTATAAATATAAATAGAACGTAAACAAATAGAGAAATATTCTCGAAATCACTCGATTAAGCTCATCAGTAATTATTACTCAAGCAAATACATTTTCTTAACTGCTAAAGAGACTTACAATTAGTTGGAATTTTTTAAACTAAATACTGAAAAAAAAACTGCTGGAACTGCAATTACTTTTACGCTCCTTCTCGTAGGCAGCATAACTTACAAATAGGACTGCAATATGATATTACCATGTAATTTCCATACATTAAATTGAGTATATATCAATTACCCCATATCACCAATTTCGTTTTGAATAATAGATAAAGCGCAATAAATAAATTAAACTGATCACAACGTAGTCTGGAAGGCCTACCTATATACATACGAAATACGTGTCTCGTTTACAGGAAAACGGGGTCAACTATTGCGATGATTATAACGAAGTACAGGAATCGCAATACAGCCAAATTATTGTTTGTCGTGTTTAATTTCGCAAAGACATCTCATTTTGTAATTTACTTAATGGTCAGAGCATTATCTCCATTCAAAGTGAGCGCAAATTATCTATAGATAATCATCGAACGGCAAACCAAACAAAATCTAGACAATACGTTTGTAGTGTAGGTTAGAGTTAGTGTATACAGCGTGGATGCGACCGTACGTTACGAAATAGTTGGAAACGCGATAGCTGCCGTGTTTCCAAATATCGCCGAGTAATTTTGTAATCACGCAATTCACACCAACGTAAATAGAGGAAGTTGTAAACTAGAGCTCTATGAACGGTGTATGCACGTCGCTTGAAGTTGCCCAACACACGAATACTGTTAGAATCTGCCAGTTACGGAATTGGAGTATTTGCGTGGGCTGAGTAGGACGGACGCAGATGGGTTAGATAGTTTATGAATTTGATTTTAATTTATCGCCGTCAAATTATCCGTAGCTGATTAGGAGAACGTCAATAAATTTATAATAATTTAATACAAATAATGAAAGGAGTGGATGAGAACTGAGCAGCATGCGGTCCGTTTTCATAAAAATTTACATACGCGCGGGCGTAATTAAAGACACGAAATGATTTGTTCCTTCAACAGCTAAGCATATAACTTAATGTTGTAATTCAGGTTATAACTGGAATTAGAATTGAAAACCTTTATTCCTATATTCTATTACTTTAAATGAATTTAAAACTAAATAACTTTGTAGGTTGTAACTTCCTAACTTTCATTCACTTATTTCTACGTTTTAATCTAGCTTTATACCACCCAGTATTACACAGTCATCCTTTATACGGGATCCACTCCTGGTTAGCAGTAAAAACCAGTGGTCGTATCTACGTCCCGCAAAGGAAAGTTATATTAGTGTTATGTACTATTGTAGTTCCAGAGTACCCGACCTAACAAAGAAAAAGCCAAAAATTGCGGTAAAAATTTCTTTATTTCTCAAAGTAGTCTCCTTTTACCTCGATACACTTTTTCCAGCGATGTTCAATAGCTTCGATACCCTGTCAATCTCCTCAACAAGCCAGCGACCGCAGACTCCACCTCCTCATTGTTGGTAAATCTATTACCGCCGAGCAATTTTTTCAAGTTTGGAAAGAGAAAATAATCCGAGGGGGTTAAATCTGACGAATAGGGTGCGTGAGGAAACAATTCGAACTTTAACCCACCGCGACACGGGATGTGTGAACTAGCGCATTGTCTTGATGAAACAACACTTCCTTTTTTGCGGCTGTTTTTTCTTGATTTCATCACTCCAACGCTGTAATAAGTTCGCATAATAGTCGTCATTGATTGTTTTTCCTTTTTGAAGATAATCCATGAAAACAATTACACACGCATCAAAGAAAACTGATGCCATGACCTTGCCTGCAGATGAAACTGTCTTAGCCTTTTTTGGAGGAGGTTCTTCCCTTTCAGTCCATTGTTGTGTCTGAACCTTCGTCTCATGTGTGAAGTCATGGACCTATGTTTCATCCATGGTTATAAATCAACGCAATAACTCAGATTTATTGCCGTGAAACATCCTCACGACGCTTTTTTTTGTTCAATTGTGAGCAAATGCGGCACCCATCTTGCGCACAGCTTTCTCATTCCCAAATTTTCAGCTCGGGCACTCAGTCGACGGTCGGGGGCCGGTATAGCGCAGTGGTAAGAGCGCTAGGCACCTGTACAGGATGTTGGGGTTCGAATCTCCGTTGCGGCAGCCGATTTTGCTAAAGATCGGTTGCAGCAAGGGTGGTCGGTACCCTTCAGTGTTGAGGATAAATCAACACTGCTACCCTCTACGGCGAGGAGAGGCAGTAACAAGCCATACACTTCACACACACACACACGATACACACGTATCCAAACCTAATGTAGAGTGATACAATAGGCCTCAAGGCCGCAGTGTTAAGCGTCTGCATTAGGATACAAACAACAACAAACAACAACAACAGTCGACGGTCATCCACTACCATTTTGTGGATTTTCTTCCCAACTTCTGGCGTGGTCACCTCTTTTGGTCGACCACTGCGATGTTCGTCTTGGCAGTTCTTACGGCCTCGTTTAATCTCTGCCACCCAATATTTTACTGTTGTTAACGAAGGAGCAGACTTAGCTAGAGTGGAATCTGACTCGGCTTTGACATTGGTTGGACTGAGACCTTTCAAATGAAAGTATTGTATCACGTCACGATAAAATATTTCAACTACTTCTATTTCCTTTTTGGTCTCTTTCATTTTTCTTCTCTTCTCTCGAGCTTCCAGATGTATAGGTTCTAGTATTCTGTTCCTGTTCATTCATCTGAAACTATTTTCTATTAAACACCAAAACATCGCACTTATACCATAGTGTTTGTCGTGCCCAAGGTTTTATTTTGTTGCGCAAAATCTCTTTCGATGTTCAAAGGTTATTCGGACTATTTGTTAGTTTTTACTAGTCACCACGAAATTGCGATTCTTCACCGCATTTATTATTTTAAAATATTATCAGATATAGAAGCTGGACTTCGACAAATTCCACTATTTCCTTTCTGAACAAAATATACATGGAAAAGTCTCACAGCAATTATAATATAGTACCAAAGAAAGCAGCAGCTCAACGTATAAATTGAGTATTCACAAGAAAATTGTAACATCCCCGTTGACGTAGTAGCAATGAGCAAAATCAAAAAGGTATAACAAAACAGCAAAGAAACAAAATCATGCCAAGCAGGAGCATAAAATATGAGGAGATAGCGACATCGAATTGAGAATTAAATCATTGGTTTGATCAATACTGATTTATAATGGAACAGAAACAGAAACAAAGTTGTAATGGCAATGGTAATAGTAAGTGGGGGCTAAAAGAGAAGGGATAAACAATAACACCTTTATATCAAAGAAGAAAGTCTGTAAACTGTATGAAAAACACAGATAGACCACAGGGTTAGTCACTTCAAACTAATTGATTTCAAAAGGCATAGAATCTTTCCCCTGTTTAACTAGTATTTTACTGAAAAAGATGGCAACTTATTGGCTGCAAAATGCGTAAATAATTACACACTCTATGTGCTGTGTTTTTAGTATAAGTAGTAAAATCTAAAACACAAAAATAATATTATGTTTAGTAGGTATATTTTGTAATTTGTTCCTATCTAATTGAAAAGGATGGTTTGAGAAGACTTCTATTCGTGTGTGCGTCCTTGAGATAACAGAACAATATAGCTCAAGTTAGCAATTGTCAAATCAATTTAGATACACACTTCCTGGTTTCCAGTAAACTAACAGTCCGTTTGTCTTATGCAGTTAGCTTTGAATTTGTAAATAATTCTTCATCTATATTTTTCACTTACACTTGCATATTTCTTTCCCTTTTATTAATTTCTATATATTTTTTTGTTACATTTATACCTAATATGTTTGTATCTAATTTCACGTGAAGCCAAAGGAAACTGCTACCATTCTTCTTCTTCCTGCATCTTATTTGACACCTAATGAACAAATAAAATACGCTAATATAAATACAATTAAAACTAAGCTGGATGTATTTGACTTTCTTATCTCCTTTACCACTTGAATTTATTTTAATTTAGACGACGTATCCTTCGACACAAAAATTCAATTAGAGCATTGTTTGAAATGCAAATTTTGAAATAACTGGTGAGCTTTGCTGCACGTATTAAAGCAACAGAACGTGAAAAGAACTTATAAGGCATTAGCTGACATTTTTGTGTCGCGACAAAAAGAAACACCATTCTACGAGTTGTGTTGCATAAACTCTTGGCACACATTTGCAATCGGATCCGTAACAAGCTTGACCCGTTAAAATCAATCGTTACTCGTACGCTACACCGGCATGTGTGCACTTATTCAATTAACTCCAGTCCAGAAAGATAATTGCTTAGTTTTAATTCGACTTCGTTAATCGAAATCAAATTTAGGTGTTTTTCCATGTTTGTACAGCAACTCGATTCGGTTATCCCATAATGGCGCCGTAATTATAGCAATTATCGGATAAGCGACTTCTTGATTGGTGACGTTACTTCTTTTTCATCTCCTTCGGAAACTTGGGCTAGTCGCGTTTAAGTAAACCGCATAGACTTCTAGAAATAAGAGCGATTTCGTGCGCGTATAATGTTACACAATTACTGATGAAAACAGGCCCGCGCCGCACAGCCAATGCTACTAGACGATAGCGCTGTTTATGGATGAAATTACTGCGGTAGTAGAATGCTGTTAATTTTAAGACGCTAAAAGAACACTCTCCACAACCGTAATTGGAAAAATGTTATTACGTTAAGGTAAGCGAGAACGGGCACATCAGATGGAAGTAAATTTGTGTTGCTAAATTTAGAACGCTTAAAATGGCAAGGGATTAGGGAGGTATCCAAGTAACGTTAACCTTATTCCTTTGTTCACCAGGTTTATTCCGAATTGACGAACGCAGTAGCAATTACAGTTTCTTCTAAATTGGGTGAGCATGCAAATTTGTCGAGGTAAGCTACTAGTAGCTATTTAACGATAAGAATCTAGCAATAACTATATAAATTGAAAAAGAAAACTTATCTTCTTATGAGGAGTTTATTTAATTAATGGCTGTGAAATAGGTCATGAAATCGTTTATAAGGTTACCGGGATAGAGTTTGCAACATATGGTATTATTTTTATTATTAAGATATTATAAAACCATCTTGATAGGTGGACTTGGCATGTCTAATCACAAAAATTTATTTAGGCATAGGTATATCGTGTAACCACCAGCATGGCGGCAAATTTAAAAACTATACTATGAAGAGTCAAAAAGTGAGGTTAGATGATATAGTATCCAAAGGAGTTATTTGAAAAATTTACCTTTAATTTAATTTTGAGGCTATATGGGAATGTTTGAAAATATATAAAAAAGAACTCCCAGTTTTTATATACTTTTTTGAATAAATGATCTACTTTTTTTTTTCATTTTGAGTAGCTCAAAAAAGCAAAACCTCTAAATATGCTCGATACTGAAACAATTTTTTTCAGTTATACCATAACTAACATACTGGGAGAAGTAATATCTGCAGGCAAGTAAGACTCACTAAATTTAAGTAATCCTCATTCTCGTATATATGCAAGAAAATATTGTTTCCAGAGGAATATTTTAATTTCTTGAATATTCAATACTATTTGTTTTTATATCACCAATTTCTTTACTGACAAGAAAGCAAGTTCTTGGAAGAACTAACTTTGATATTCTGTATAAGTACTTAGTTTTCTTCTATTTACTAGCAAGATCTATTCAAGAAGTTTAGTTCAAGAATTTTGATATCTTGTAAAAAGGCGTCTCTTTCTTGAACTCACAATTTCGCATATTTCATATTAATTATTTTCTTATGTCAAACTAGATATTTACTAGGAATAAAGTTCCTACTTATTTGGGGTAAATCATATATGACTTACTTGTAGGAAGAATTACGTATATGTGTTTGGGTGCAGATACAACCGAGAGTAAAATTCTCGGCCGTTGTACTTACTATTGTATAGCGTTGATAGTGCTGTCTGAGATTTTATGTGGTCTCAAAGCATACTCTAGCACTGGACACTACAAAATATAATTCTGAAGAGTTTTGGTCACAAGTGTATCTGCACCTTAACTTAAAGATTACAGTAATTAATTAATATTCCATTCAATAAAAATACCAACTATATATTATGTAAATATATAATTTTATAGTTACTATTTATTTAACACTCCTAACACTATGAAATCAATATATAATAAAGTAAGCTAAATAAACTAAACTAAAAGATTTTCTTAATTATAGTTTATACTTTTGTAATGTTATAACAATTATCCGAACGGTACATGGTTACTTGTTGGATAAATACTGCGAACATTGTCAAAAGATACTAACAATGGTTTATTTTCTAACTTAACCGAACTTGTTTCACGGTATCTTCAATCTTTTTTTCTTAAATTGAATCCATACAAAATGGCCTCTCTGACGCATCCTTACTTAAAATTCCTCACACATATTGTACTGAAAATCGTACATATGCATCATCGTTTTGCAATAATACATAACCAACCACAAAGCTAAAGTAGGTACTATTATTATTAATATACTATTTGTACTTACCAATAAAATTTTCCTCTGTTCAACATGGAACACATCCACTGATGGGTTCTACTACCATATACTTAAAATAACGAAATAGTTTAAGCAACCAATAACAAAAAACATAATGCATAGTGGTGGTATAATCACGCG
The DNA here is from genome assembly GCA_031763485.1 of Osmoderma eremita. Lineage (NCBI taxonomy): Eukaryota > Metazoa > Arthropoda > Insecta > Coleoptera > Scarabaeidae > Osmoderma > Osmoderma eremita. Next base: position 15,024 of record JARFOC010078071.1, read on the forward strand.
CACGATGCAACCAATTTCATTAGTATAGTTGAGTTGTCGTTATTTGGGCTATTTCCATCGTTTGTTGGATATAAGTGATTTAAGATGGATCACTTAAATCCAACAAACGATGGAAATAGCCCA